>JAPMOB010217290.1:0-10201 GCA_029875015.1 Lepomis gibbosus | reverse complement strand
GCTGACAGTTTAAAAAAAATCTCCGATGACCGGCAGAGAGAGAGAGAGAGAGAGAGAGAGAGAGAGAGGGCGCACAGTCATCTACGCAATAACGATTTTTTTTACAATCCGAGTACAGATATTGACTCGTATTACTCGTATGATATTCGTACTCGGCAAAAATGCGTTATCCGTACCGGATACTCGTTTCAGCCGAGTATCCGGCTCAACCCTAGCGCTGAGTAACCAGTTGATTAATTCCATTTCGATTGTTTCAGGAGAACAGCAGGCAGGTGGTCAAAAGAGAAAAGTAGACAAAAATAAGAGCAAGCCAAGATAAGAGGGGAGAGTAGGAAAAGCACGACTACTCTCTACAGAAGCAGGAAGTGGAAAAAAAAGAGATAACTTGTGCTTAATTATCCTTTTTAAGAGCTTTATACTATTTCAGAGCGAAGTGTTTTCCCTCCTTAGTTTCAATCGTATGTTTCACAAACTATTCCCCCTTTTTGATGCGAGATTATTGTTCTGCTAGGAGGAGCCAAAGTAAGAGAAAACTAATATAATAAAGCTCTGAAGTGGTTACCTTATTACTACACTTTCCTTAGAGTCAGTTACACAATGTTACAAAGCTCAAGCCATCTCAAACTGGTTTATTAAACATGACAATGAGTTCACTGCACTCCACTGGCCTCCACAATCACCAGATCTCAATCCAATAGAGCACCTTTGGGATGTGGTGGAACGGGAAATCATCACATCATGGATATGCAGCCAACATATCTGCAGCAACTGTGTGATGTTATCATGTCAATATGGACCAACGTCTCTGAGGAATGTTTCCAACACCTTGTTGAAAGTATGCCACGAAGAATTGAGGCAGTTGTGAAGGCAAAAGGGGTCCAACCCGGTACTGGCAAGGTGTACCTGATAAAGTGGCCAGTGAGTGTATATAAGATATCTTTGCAGGCATCATGAACAATCAGGCCCAGCTCTAGACAGCAGGGGGCAAGATTTTCTTTGGGGAAAACCATACCAGGAGCAGAGAACTATGAACTAACACTTTATATATATCCAACAAAGGTTGAGGTCAAGGGAAACTGGACTTGGTAGAAGAAACTAGAAGACGTTTCGTCCCTCATCCAAGAGACTTCTTCAGTTCTGACTGACTGGTAGAGAAACTCAGCTATAAAACTTTATATATAACTATTATAATGGCAATCTTTCATTTGCTGTACCTCTAGCCTTATTTCCAGTATCCTTATCTTTGCCATCATACACAGGTAGGAGCGACGTTTTTACACAGAAACACATGATTTTCCAGAGATTATTGCTGTTGAGGTTTGTGGTTTATTGCAGTTAACAGAACAAATGGATGAACATACCAGGTGGATTTCTTATTCTTTTGTTTCCAGTTGTTTGCGTGTATTCTGATGTGTTGTCTCTGATCCGTGGTCTGTCGAGAACTGTGTGTGCTCCCCCTACCTGTGCCTACCCCTTCCTGTCACCAATGCCCCCTTTATACAACCATGTGCATCTAATCACTGCCACCCAGTGTCCATCCATCCATCCATCCATCGTCAACCGCTTATTCTGCGTACAGGGTCTCGGGGGGCTGAAGACCAGCTGACATTGGGCAAACCACCCAGTGTCCAAAATACTAATATAAAAATAAAATATCATGCCAACAATAAACATAAATGGCTCCTTCAACTATATAAAACTACAAACAATGACATGACCACCCTTTAATATTGTACTACAATAATGTGGCAAGAACATTCATGCCATCTATATAGTGGGCATAATCCTTGCATGACATAATACACAAAACACACATCTGTAGTAAGTATGTACTCATTCAATTGATGTTCATTAAATATTGTGCCCTCAGACCTTAAATCAGAGGTCTCATCAACATCCTCAATGCACTTTACAAGTCTTTCTAAAGGCTGTCAATGGAAAGTGAGAGTGATACAACTCTTGTTGGCAGAAAAACAATACAACCAATACTAGCCAACACTCAACAACAGTCCTACAGTTGTCTTAATTATATTTGAGGAAATGGAGATGCAACAAATACAAGTGTAAAACATTTCAAATGCATTTTAATAGGTTGATTCATGCATAGGAATTGTCAGGGGCAACACTGCTGCCTTTAAATGACCGTCTTATGCTCGTGATTACTCTGCTGGCAAAATACAGTCAACCTCTATCTCTCACTATCATCCGAGACAGTTATCCTGTGCACAAGACATTACACTGTCTGTCTGACACTAGCGTCGTCCTCTCTTTGTCCCTTTTCTGTATAAAGTAGTCAGAGATTCCATTAAATTTGATATGGCCTTATTGTGTTGCATTTTGAAAATGTAAATGACAGTTGTCAGGGCATAAAACAAAAGATCTGCTGAACCTTACAAATCAATAATCATATTCTAAGAGTGGCCCTAATATTCTGTCGTAGTGAGAAACTGTAATTCCAGCTTTTGGTCTATGTTATTCTCTCTATTTTGCAGCAGACTGTTAACTGTTTGTGTATCAAATACATTGACTAGACACTGACAACAGTCGTAAAATTTAAATGTTTTGATCAAAATTATCACTAGGGACAATTCAGTAGTTGCTGGATCAGCCTTCCTAGGCATAGTGCCGTGTTAGTCCTGCGTTTGTCCCAAGATTCATGTGTGTCCCTGTGAACCTGGCAAATCACCTTCTCTCAATAGGCAATAGAATTGAGTGCAGTTCCCTGCAGCACTATTAACAAGATGTTCAATTCAGGAGGGACTGAAGTTTGCATAGTCCTCAGTTATATCAAGATATGATATTGAATTTAATGCTGACTTCCTTGCTACAGCACTATCAGATCAGACATCTGGTGTAAGAATTTCTGCCTAAGGACGCATTGTCCAGCAATCGGAACTCAAATGTTATTTAATAGTAGTCAGATAAAAAGGGATTCTTTAGAAACACTATTAAATGTGGTATGTTAAACGGGTGGCAATGGAACAGTTGATTAGACATATGCCTTTGGTGTGGGTGACCTCTGATATATAGCTATTGTAAGTTGCTTCAAGTAAAAGCATCAGCTAAATGACGTTTTATTATTATTTACTTTTAGAAATGTTCAATGTCAATGCCATATGCCAGAACAAGGTCTAGGTGTGTTGGTTTATGAACACTGACAGAAGCCAACTGAATCTAATAATGAGATCTTGTCAATGTCCACAAGAATTTTAAAATCACCTACAATGATTACTTTATCTGTTATCTGGATCTGAACCAGGTGTTCAGTACACTGTGTCAAATAAAATTGGCTGCAGTGTTTTCCAGGTTGGGTGTGAAAGACTGAGAACAATTTAAATTATTTTTAGATAAAATTTAGTTTAGGTTTAGAATGATTAATAGGCTTGAGTCAAAACTCCACCTCCACCTCCACCTCCATGGTGACTGAAAGAACATGAGTAATAAAATGACTTGGGGGAGATTAGGGAGTGGATTCACTAGCTAGTATCCTGAGCAAGTCCAACTCGCCCTGCTGGTTGAACACCTGTTCATTAACTTTCTCACAAAGCTGTCACTCTTACTTAAGCATCCCAATAATGCTCCAGCTTGATTCATAGTCACTGATTAGGAGGCAAGTGAATGTTCATATCAGGAAATCTTGTCCTTTTTCCACAAGGGCACTGCACTGTGACTATTTGACTGTGCTGTGTCTACTACCATTGAACAGTAAGTGAACATCCCAGAGGCGTTGTTATGGCTTCCTCCTTGCTCATAGATGTCACCTGATTGTTGTTGGAGTGAATAACAATTCCTGGATGTTAGAATTAAAATACAAATGAACTTAAGTGCCACCCTGCTGGTACTGCAGTAATGATGTTGCACGGATCTATTACTGATTCTGGGGCAGCATGCAGTGGCAAAAGAAAATGAAAGACATCTGTGGTATTACTTCATTATGGTGTACAGTGTAGAATTATTTAGAGCAATCTTGTACAACATATAATGTATTGTTTAAATATAATTCTGCTGTTTTTATTCTTATTTCTAGTTTTCTTTTGTTTTTTGTGTCAGGTGGTTTATTTCCCAGGGGAGCAGATCAGGAGTACAGTGCATTCAGAGTTGGCATGGTTCAGTTTGGAATGGCAGATTTCAGGCTGACTCCGCACATAGATAACCTGGAGGTGGCCAACAGCTTTGCTGTCACTAACTGCTGTAAGTATCATCGTTTTTATGTTATTCTGAATGTTGTTTTACACTGTATCATTGTATATGCTTTTATGTTTTTGAGACATTACAAATTTTATTAGTATGTGTTGGGATTCAACATAGGGTCAGGCTTGGTTGAGAGCTGAATTTTAAATATATTCTGGATACTAATACAATACATATACAAACAAAATTATTCCTTGCAAATTTATATTTGTATGCCTATTGGCCTGAATTTAATTTTAGTTTTGAATGTAGGTCTATCTGTCTAAGTGTAGGGCATTGCTGAAAAAGGGCTCACATAAGCTACTTAGCTTAACTAGGCAATAATCACAACTTTAAAATATGTTGCCAAAATCAATCACCCCATTCCTTATTTTGCAAACAAAGAGATTAAATATATTGTGAAGCTGTGTTCTGGTGCTGTTTCAGGAGTCTTCATGGGACTTAATCAAATGAGCTAAATCAATCATGACATTAAATCTTATTGTCCCTGATTTGAATAATTTTATAAGGGTACTTCGTCCACTAAATGGTGCTGCAATGACAGTGATGGACGGTGAAGGTTTGTAAGTTGTCTTGTTTAGTCGGGCTGGCCCTGAAATACCTGCCTACCTTGTGTTAAAGATGAAAGCATCATGAGTTTAGCCAGGCCACTTCGCTATCAAATGCATACTCATCATATTATGACCCTCTATGCTTGGATGTTAATAGCATGGTATCCTTTGCGGCACACATGTTGCCTCATCCTCCCCACTGTGCTTTGATGGGAAACAAAGACCCATCAACCAGTCCAATTACACCGATACCCGCAGTGAGTTCATCCCATATTGGAAATTGTATGAACCGATAAACCAAATTGCTAATTGCTGTTGCCACCTCTGTTAAATTACGTGACATAGCGGGCTGAGACATTTTTGCTATGTCAGCCACTTCACTTTGAAAATCTCCTTTTGCAAAAAGGCTTGTTGTCAGTTGCACCACAACCGGTAGAGCCCCGTGTCACCGGCTGGGCCTCTTCAATCCTGGTCGTAGTTGCTCGGCTCACTGTAGGATCATGGCTTGAGGTAGCCTGTATCTACTAATAAGCGTTTTGTCATCAAATCGCAACACATTGTTAGGATCTGCCATAAGCTTCCCAATGAATATATGAAATTCCGCCTGTTGACATTATGTTGGTTTTGCAAAAGCAATAAAAGAGCAGCCATAGGGAAGAAGTTAGCGAACAGTGAAAATGTAAGTTAGGTCAGCTAAACCAGCCTGGTCTCATGCTTTTGCGTCACATATACGCGCTTTGGAAAACCTGTGTCTATAGTACGCAAAACAGCGATTTTGCGTGTATAGTTTACGCCCCCAGGTACATGTGTATGTGACGCCCCCGGGTGACCGGATGCGCGAGCAGTGCTTCCAGTCGCTTACTAGATAGGTAGCTAGCGATGTTTTTATTTAAGGAGTTGACAGCCTCCCTGAGGCAATTTCCCTAACGTCAACCATGACATTAGTTAGTGCCTAAACCTAAGTCAGTAAATATATGCATGTCGACCGGCTAGCCTCCTTTGTGCTGCAACGCTGTTGTAAACTGCTGCGTATCTTATACACGCAAAATCGCCGTTTTGCGTACTATAGACACGAATTTTCCAAAGCGTGTATATGTAACGCATGAGATGCGATCGGGTTGGCTAAACAGTTCTCCTAAAGTTAGGAGAGTTTATTTAAGATTTTACGAAGTTAGGATGCTTCTGTAAGTTCGGATAGGATCTGCTGGTTAGGAAGTTTCTGTAATACGGCCATAGATAGGAATTTTTAATGTTAAGATGTCGGCCTTACTATCTGCCCAGAGAATTCCCCAGTGTTTTTGTTGTTGCTGTTCACATTACTCCAGAAGCAAATTCAAAAAATGCACTACAGGACATGTATGAGGTCATCAGCAGTCACATGAAAAAACAACCTGATGTGTTTTTATTGTTGCTAGTGATTTTAATTCCACCTGCATGTCCACATCACCATCAGAGGAACAAACACGCTGGACCACGTCTACACCAATATTCCTGGCAGTTACAAAGCCCTCCCCGTCCCCATTTTGGTTTATCAGACCATATTTCTCTGCTTCTTCACCCAACTTACACTCATCTGATTAAATAGGTCAAGCCAAAAATTAAAAAAGTGAAAGTGTGGACAGATGAATCTACAGCATCTACAGGACTTTTTTGGGAGCACAGATTGGAGTATGTTCAGAGAGGCTGCTGCCCAGGAGACCACATCTACTGTGTTTTCTTACATTCAGAGTGATTCATGCATGGGTTTTACTGCCTCCTACTGGCCATTTAAATATCTGGGTCTTATTTCTAAAGTAGGAAGTTGTTGCTTTAGTGATACAGAAAGTAATTGCACTGGGTGACCACGGAATTTGTTTTTAGCATGCATAAGGGATACAGTTCAGATATTTTGGTGCTAAACGCAATATCTGTAAGTAATGATGTTTGTATTAACGCTGCATGTCTATCATTACATTTGTCATGTAGACATTTCTGAAGCTTTGTTCTTGATTGTACTGTAACGCTGTTATTGATATGTATCGTTTGTATCTGTTTCAGTTTCACAAACTTTATTGATAAACTTCACAAACGGCATCAGTGTCTCCTGTGGCTTTATAGATTGTTTAGAGTGTTTAGCTGGCTAGATAGTTACGGAGTTAGAATGACTAGTGAAAGCATGGCTACTTTGTGATTGACAAGTTGCTACCCTAGCAACCAGTCAATCACCGTAAAGGAAAATCATATCCACTGCACTGTGTATATTTAACTTGCCTTGTACTTTTTTTTTGACCCTTCCACAGTGTGTTTTCAGTTCTTGATAGTCAGTTGTAATTATGGTCACCTAAAATGTCTTGTTAAGCATTCAGTTGTACTAAAAGACACTATACAGAGTCAGCTGTTCATGTTCTTCCTGTAAATACATTTTGTTTTAAGACTGTTTTTTCACTAGCCAAAATTAGCATCCCAAGTAAGCCTGATTTAATTAACTGTGTCAAGTCTACACCATAGCCTACGGCGTAAGCTACACACGAAACCATGCATTTATGCTTGTTTTCTTAGTGTCTGCATCGTTCTGCAATTACACTGCCAAAACACTAGTTGGCAGTAGTGTTATAGTGTCCACTGTGTTGACAATTTCCAGCCGAACAAGCTAACTTCCAGTTTAGCCCCCATGGCTGGATCATTGATGGAGACGGCACCACTTCAACTCAGGTGCTAGTAAGTTGGAGGAGGGGTACTGTTATGGGCTGCTATCATTAAGTATGAGATAGTGGGACTTTTTCGGGTTGAAGAAGGACTGAAACTCAACTCCCAAACTTACTGCCAGTTTCGGGGAAGAAACTTTCTTCAAGAGATGGTACAGGACGTCTTCAGCATTTAGAAGGCCATGACCTTTATGCACCTTAATGCTCCATCACATGCCTTCAAATACTTAACTGCTTGGCTAGCCAGGAACGGCCTCAAATATGCCTAAATAATGACCTGGCCCCCTTTCCTCACCTGACTTGACTCATTGAGAACTTGTGGACCTATCTTAAACGTTAGATTTACAGTCAGGGAAGACAACACATCTTTTGAACAGCATTTGGGAGGCTGTGATTGTTGTTTTATGGAACGTTGATCATGAACAAATCACCTGCTGCCAAGCCTTGTGCACTTCCCATGCCAGTTGTTCATGTTTCCATTCAGGATGCCTTCTATTGCTCTTCGGTAAAAATAAGAACTTGGCACAGGAATTTTGCCTTCTTAAGTTTCACAGATGTAGACACGTGTCTGTCTCCCACTCCTTTTTTCTGACATTGAGCAGTAGGTTGTTCTTTATGCACCACTCTGCAAGATTGTTGATTTCCTCTTGATATAATGTCTCATCATTGTTTGAAATCTGGCCAGTGATGGTGGTGTTGTCCACAAACTTCACAACAGAGTTGTCTCTATGTGCAGTCGGTTGCAGTCGTGGCTGTACAGTGGGAACAGGAGGGGGCAGAGTACACAGCCTTGGGGGACTCCGATGTTGAGCACTAGAGAGGAGGAGGTGTGAACAAGAATCTGAACTGAAAGGGGTCTGTTTGTGAGGAAGTTCAATATGTTCATTGTTTTACTGTAAACAATCTAAATACAGCACAGCATATTTGGTGAAGGTTGATCACCATTGTAGGGACAGAAGCAGAGACATTTAAATATTTAATTAGGACTAGGTGCATCTAAGACATATTCTTTACTGTCAGGAGGAGAACACACTGCAAAAACTCTCCGATGTTTCTATACAATAGCTCACTGCAGGCATATGTTATGGCAGCTTTGGTGAAATAGACCCAAACCACAGACCCTCTAATGTGAATTTGGTGGAGATAAATTTGCTCAAAATAATTGATTCTGTTATTTTTTATTAGGGCAGTGTAGAGTCATGTTATGTTCCAATCTCACTAAAGGTGGGGCAAAGTGGGACTCCATGCATGCAGTATACTCTGCCTTCATCAGACCATGACGTAATGATGGCCTGAAGCTCTGCTATTTAAGTGCAGTGTATTATAATAGCAGTGAATGCACAAGTCCTCTGTTTTTGCTGTCTACACTCTTGCTTTGCACCGGCTACAAATAGTTAATATGTGCAGATGCTGTGACATTTACTGCACAAAACAAAAAAGACAAAACAACTACCTTAGATAATTGGGAAGATGTTTGAAGGAAAAAATAATTGGGAATTCTTGCAGATTAAAATGTTTGATACATTTTTGAACAAAAAACATTTTGTACATAAGTCAAATAAGCAAAGTGCACTGGCAAACTGGTAGTGTCCTGGGGTGCACTTAAGTTAAATCCATTCAATTCAATGGGATTTTATTGGCATGGGAAACAGACATTTACATTTCAAAAGCAAGTGTGAGATAAATAATATATCCATGACTGTGCCAAAGTACTGCCTGGATCTCTGAAATTTATTACATTACAGGTAGAGGTGAGGCTGTTATTACCATGAGCGTGATGTGGTGTGGATTGTTTGGTTTGAATTGTATAGTTGGGTTCATAGAAACAAAACATTGCATTTTTTAAAATTCTAATTTTAGATTTAGATTTTAGACTGGATTACCAGTATCAATGCAATATAACTGCCAGTTTGTCTCATAATAAAGATTGCAATGACGATTAAACAGGCAACAATTTTGTTCCCAGATTCAGAGCAACTATTTTAGCACCATAAAAAGCGTCAAATTGAATAAATTTAGAAATTAAAAAATACAGCAATAAATAATAGACAACATTTATATTATATTATTTATGGTAATAAAATTTAACTGCAGATGGTTATTGTGATGCCAAATAATATTGCACACCCTAATGTCATGATTGAATATTCAACATGTACAGAAAAGTGAATGAAAGTTAAAAGAGTAATCATCTTCTCTTGGCTGCAAGGTGCATTCCTTGCGGTTAAGGAGTATCAAAGTATTGGATGTGATTGGTCATGACCGTTACAGCCTTTGCCATGACTAACATGCTCACAAGGACAAAGTTAACATGCTGATATTTAGTAGGTATAATGACCTTCGAAGTTGGATACACTACAACATGGGTCAGTAGACATGAAGGAGGGCTGCAGGCAGTACAAGTCCTAGTTATTGGTGCTGCCATCTTACATGGCATGTACACTGACAACTGCAATCCCCAACATGGATAGAATAGATAAATGGACCATACTAGATTTCCAACCATATAAAGCGCTTTACACTGCCCATTCCCCAGTGTTGGGCAAGCTACTTGGAAAATGTAGTGAGCTAAGCTACTAGCTACTCTACAATAAATGAAGCTTCACTACACAGAAGCTACCCCCCAGTGAAATGTAGCAAGCTAAGCTACAGAAACGTGGCAAAAGTAGCTTAGTTACATCTAAGCTACGTTTAATTTTTAATAGTTTATAGTTAGGTCATTTATATATAAATATTTATATACACACACTCACACACACAACATAGGCCTAGTTT
>JAPMOB010217288.1:0-13162 GCA_029875015.1 Lepomis gibbosus | reverse complement strand
GAACGAGAACTAAGATGTGAGACAAGCCAGAAACTAAGAAACTTAAGGCGAATGAACCAAAACAATACAGACTACAAAACCATGACAATATCCCAAGAACATAGGAAAAACGACAGTACAAAACCCAAATCCTAACAATTAAGGGCGTGACTGACATCCTGCAATGTGAACAGTTGGTGATCATTCCCTCTAGCCGGATGAATTTTGTGTGTGAATTTTATGTCCGCAGCGCCACGCAACTTTCTAAATTCTTTGATCTCCCGGACAAAATAAGTCAGGTCGAAAAGAAATTTGTTTTATTGGCAGGAATGTTAATACAACAGTATTGCCAAAGCTAAAGTAAAATACCCCTCCCCCCAATTAAATTCATATAGTTCATCGAATAAATAAAATAAAATAATTGTATTTCAATAAATTGGTTATAGAAATATATTATCTAATATTGTTAACAGAAGCCATCTCTATGCAACACTTGGCAGTTTGCACCTTCCTTTCAAACGTATTAAATACAGATGTTGTTGCACTCACATGAAATTGCGTTTAGGCTTGGTAGATCATATTGCGTGTAGTAAATGTATTGAGTTGAGTTTGAGTTTATTCACAATACCACTTCAAACATTACAAAAATACAATTAAGGGTACAGAATCAGTTGGGTATAGTGAACGGGTCCCCCAAAGAAGCTAAAGAAAGCTTATAGATGGGGGCCCATGATTTATGAAAAGGTAGTGGTACAGACAAGGTATACACAGTTATCACCTGTAACCAGATGATAAGTAAATGCACAGAGCACACCAGAACGTACATAACAATACATACACATACAATCATACACATACATCCCAATAATCCATTAGAAAACAGTTTGATATTAGATATAGGTTAATATGAGGTGATTTTTTTAGTTGTCTTTTGAAGTTGGAGATAGAGGGCAACATGTTTGCATGTTACCCTCCCACTACTTTGCACAATAAAATTGAAACTCCCCAAATTGCATAAAAGTACTAAATGAACAACAGGTGCTATCTTGCACTGTTGAAAGACTTCATTCTGTGCACACACCGTTAGTACATCAGCTTACGTGTTAATTTGGTGGTGATATCAAGTTTGCACATGTTTTTACATACGCAAACCGTGTCCTTTAAGATATCTTGTGAGCTTAACCATGACCGGCCCTATGTCCATGTTTTATACATTCTATGGTTTTACCCCACCCCTCAGCAGCAGATCCATCATCTACAGCTAATGAGTGGATGAGTTTCTGTTTGTGTGTGCATGTCTGTGTGTGTTTCAAGGAAAGAGACAGAACTTGAATTTGCACGTATTCACAACAAATAAGACACAGTGACAGTGTGTGTGTGCATGAGAGACAAAAACTGTTTACATCCGGCGCACACGGACATCTGATGATGTTACTCATAACCTCTGTCTCACTGCTGTGTTTATGTAACATGGCAGCTTGCCACGGTGAGATCATTACCCACCATTCTAAATATATTTGTAAAATAATTATATTTGTATTCTAAATGGTCTGTTGAAGTAAAGAGACAAGCAGGAGAGCTAAAGCTGCAGCCTGGTAAATGTGTGTGGCTATTGCGTGCCACAGGCAGTGCATTTCCTCATCATCACCTCAGATTCACCTCAGCACCTCAGACCAGACATCTGAGAAGTAACAACAAGATGTACACCTATAGATGTAAAGCTGCAGGAAGCAACATATTAACACTACATTACTAGTAAATACTAGGGTTGCCACTATTAATTAATTTCACTATTGATTTAAAATAAACATTTTAATCAATAAAATGCCCATCACAGATTGCAAGAGTCCAAACTATTCAATTTGTATGCAACCGAAAAACAGTTTTACATTTGTGTGGACTCTAATCTGCAAATGTCTGTTCATTTTGATTAATAATAAAAGAGATTAATAATAAAAAGAAACATTTTTTATTTGATTGTGTAATGGGAAGTCAGAGCACCAGAAACACTGGTGTGAAGCAAACTAAACAGGTAGTGGACAGAAATTGGTAAGCTAAAGACTCAAGCCAACAGTGTGTCAGTTAATCTCAATACTTTGCTCTACCCTGTCAGCCCCAAGTCCATTCGTTCCTACTGAAGGTGTATATCTTAAGAAATGCATCATGAATATAAACTTTTTGTTTTACTAATGGATTAATTATTTCCCAAACAGTGGTGCTGTTCATTGTTGGTTTTGGTCTTTTTCATGGGATATGCTAACAAAAACAAAAAATAAGAATATTTTTTAATATTTTTAATAATAAGAATATCCCTAAAAATTTTAGTAGAAGAAACAGCATACACTACATCCTGCCTAGAGAAATATATCTATCTGTGTGTGTGTGCTAGCAGCCGAGGGAGGCTTCGGCAGACTATGTTGGATGCAGTGTGTGGGAAAAGTACATAAACAAGTGAGCAAATGCCACAGCAAAGTGGGTAGCTACACACTGCATGCTGATTAGTATTATGGAAGATGATGGTCTTATGAACGTTCTTAAAATCACAACGTAGTCGCTTGGCCCCGCGGGGTTGCTCTGTGCTTCGGTGATCAGAAAGGGAGACAGCGCTCCGCGAGTAAACGGCAGGCGCTCTATGGATAGTAACCATGTCAAGAGCTTCTGTGCGCCACACAGCTGTAGCCTATTTAACTTAAATTAAAAGTATAGGCTAATGTTACATAACTATACTTCATAAGCCTTCTAGCGGGAATGCTTTGCCATGCGAATTCCCACTTATTGATGTTCTATTTAGTAAACTGTAATCGATTCTGGAACTCACAAACAACGAGGATCAGTCTCTTTTACAATAATTTGTGCTCCGCGTTGTGTACAAAAAGTTCAAGACAATTCAACTTAAGCGGCAGGCAGGTGCATGCGTGAGGCGAGCACTTCCCCTTACTCTAACAGGGACACTTGCTACTGAACATAGACTGTTTATGCTGCTCCCTGATAAAAGAGAAATGTTTTTGCTGATATCTGTTCAGAAAAAAAAACAAGAAAACAGATTCATATACTCAGAGGTGCCTGATGTTATGATTGTGGCTCTGTACTGTACTTGTTTTAACAAGCTGTAGAAGGTAATGCCCTGGCAGTGGCAAATAGCTTTGGTTTTATATTTGATTTGATTGCATTAATATTTAAGTTGAGATTTACAAGAAATGTTGTATTGCTACTGTATGAATGGAATACTGCTGGTAAAAAGAACCTTATTTGTTAAAGTGTTTGCAAAGCACATGTTATTGCACCTTTGTGCATATAGCAGAACATTTAAATTAAAAATGCGCTATACACTACTTTGGAGTTCATTATTCAATTTTTTGCATAACTATGTTTTGTGGTGCCCTAACATGATCTGGATTTGCATTCAATGTACAAGCTTTGGTGTGTATATTTATATCATGTAGATGAAAATAAATGTAAAGTACTGTAAGGATAAAAAACACTAAAATGAAAAATTATAAAAAAGGGAATGATGGTAAATATGTAAATTCTAACAACTAAAATTTCCTTCATAATCATTTAACAGATATCTGTAGAGTTTCTCAGTCATCCGAGAGGCTTCTTCATTTCCCAGAACCGAAGAAGCCGCACAGATGAGAGGCAAAACGTCTTCAACTATCTTCAAGCTAGTCCTTGATTTTAACCTTCCTTGGATAATCATTTAAAATGCTTCTCTTACTGCATAACAACATAATACTAAATACTAAGAATTTCAATTCTGCGAGTTTAAATCTCTTGTGCTCTGCAAAGACATGGTAGTGTCCTTCAGTTCTTGCAGTTTACTCATCCAAATCAACACTCTACAGCCACTGAGTGCATTAGAGTGTCGGCTGAACATGTGTGAATGTGTCAGGAGAGATAGAGACCGAATTTGTGAGTGCATAAATGTGTGACACCAAGTGCGAGTGTGCATGTGTGAGAGTGAAAAGGTAGAGAGGATGCATGTGTTTCAGTGTTAGTGCAAGACGGTGTGTATGTGGGTGTGTGTACATACTTCTGTATACAGTATAATACGTGTGTTAGTGTGTGTGTGTGTGTGTGTGTGTGTGTGGGCCTGCTCTACACTGCGCTGGGGGCCAAAACACTAGAGATTGCTTTGATCTGGATTCTCTGTGTCTCGTCCAATCACAATCATGTCACCAACTCCCCACGGCAGGAGCGACTCATTCATGGTGCAGAGAGGAGACCCTCCTGCATGTTATTACTTTATATACACTTCATTTTATAAGAACTATGCTCACAAAATGGCTTCATCCATATCCCACAGAAGCCTCACAATACTGACGGACAAAAGGATTTTACAGTCAGTGGTAGGCATATGGCACGCCAGATACGTTCACATTTGGGGACATCTGCAACGGTCAATTTCTTGGTAGAGACAATAAAGCTACAAAAGTGTCAAAAGTTTATGTGTAGAGTTGCTTAGAGGAGATGAATGTGTTGGTAATCTGAGAGCTTTTAATTTGCTCCCAGACACTGGAAGGAAGAATTTAAGGAAGTACTCACATCCAGTTGACACTTCCTGGGATCATCGTGAAGGTTTTTTTGAAAGGTTCTTTAAGGCCCTCCTCCCTAAAAGCCCACTTGCTTCTGACAAGCCAACTTCCCTGAGCACAGCAGAGGTGTGGGGCCTTGGTACACAGCGCTGAAGCAAGGTCTGCAATTGGAAGACTGGGCCTCACTGACTACTGTACAAAAACACAACTTAATAACTATATTCACTGGTTTTGGTTAAACTGGATCAGATTTGATAGAGAAAATATTGCCATGCCCCCCAACTGCTCTGCCTCCATTTTTGGTGATTTACAGAGTTTATATGTTACCACTTAATTTAGACGCTAACTACTGCTATCAACAGCTGCTGCTAGCTACTCCGGTAGCTGTGCAGCTAGCTGCCTTATTGCTGATCGTACCTGGACTGGAAGCTTGGTGCTCCGGGGTTGTGTTGGTGTTTACACCTCTAACATTACTACAGACGCACTGGACCGCTGGCTCAGAGCCAGCTGATAACAGCAGCTACAGTTAGCAGCAGCTAGTGGTTACAATAGCGTTAGCAGCAATTCCATCAGGAAACCTCATAAAGAAGCCACAGCAGAGCTGCCAGAGGACATCAGAGGGAAAACTAGAAAAGATTTACTTTTCCTTTATAACCTTAAAAGCACTTTCTCTGAGACATAACGTTACTGAAAAACCTCCAGCTCTAGTTCGATCACTTCTCTAGAACGTGGGCTGGTATATGTAAATTTTGGGTACATAAATATTAATGAGCCCAGATGTTACATCACATCTAGCGCTTGTTGGTATGAGCCTGTTTTTTTGGGGTCTTTTGCATGAGCAAGATTTACATATGAAGGATGAAACAA
The DNA here is from genome assembly GCA_029875015.1 of Lepomis gibbosus. Lineage (NCBI taxonomy): Eukaryota > Metazoa > Chordata > Actinopteri > Centrarchiformes > Centrarchidae > Lepomis > Lepomis gibbosus. Next base: position 7,781 of record JAPMOB010217288.1, on the reverse strand, counting down.
TGGTGAATGAGTCTCACGGTATGTTCGTTCCATATACTGACATCTTTTTATTTCAGTACTTTCATACTATACCAAGTTAGATACAGTTTTCCATTCTACTGAGCCTTTAAGATATATTGTGAGCTTAAATAATTATTTTAACTGATGGAAATTTATCATAAATTAATCATTGTTTAAATTTCATTATAATGTACAAAAAGACGCTTGTAATGCAAGCAACAATTCATGTCTTGACTGCAGGCTACAAGAGTGGGTTTTTACCCACATTCAAAACGTATTAGACCAAAATAGCTGCCTCAATGTGAAAGCACAAAGCAGAATTTGTTTAGATGGCTGTTTAAGTTAGATGAAGACAGTGTAATCAAAATGGATTAGGGAATTTAAAATGTCTTTCTTCAGGCTGTTTTGAAACTGCAACAGTGCTAAAGATTTCTCTTAGTCTAGCTATGAACTGTGTCCTGAATTAGGTATGGATATAGCCCCAATGGCCAAGCCTGTAAGTATATTTTCGGCATTTACAAATGGTTATTGTACAGTAACTTCATCTTACCAAAATATAAGGGAGATGGTACAACAGTAGCCAAAAAGCAGCATTCATATATAATTTAAAGGTAGACTTTTTGACTTTTAAAGTTAATTTTGAAAAGTATTCCATATATAACACACAAACATCAGTTACCTCTTACCTCGAAGCAGGAAAATGGTGGAGGCTCTCAGTATATTTCCATCCACTTGTTTTTACTTTCAAATGCACATAAAAAACTTGAGTGGAGAACTAAAAAAATGTAAATATCACAAAAACTTTTTTACACTCAACTGAGGTGGAAAGGTTGGTGGATTGATAAAAGGAAAATGGCGAAAAATGAAACAAACGGCACTTTTAATGGCACTTTGAATTAGTGCACGCACTTTTTATTTCAATGCTCACAACTCCTAATATTCCTATAGAAGTAGTAGATGGATACCCTAACACATATTAAATTGCACTTTTCTTTTGTCAGTTGTCAGGAGATTCGGTTAAAATTTTCACTACATTTCGAGGGAAAGTTGACCACTGTTACGTTGACATAACTAATCTCAGTATATGATAAACTAAATGATAAATTAAATATACAAATTACATAGCTCCATCTGGTGGACAATACTTATCGTTAAGGTTTTTTCCAAAAGAGCTACGCAACAGCCAATGTAAAATTGATTGAGTTTTAAATGTCAATCATATGAATGTAAAAAATAACCATTTGTCTTTGAGCGTGGAAAAAAGATTTTTCATGTGAAGAAGCTAAATTATGCAGCATTAGTAATTTAATTAATACATCTGTGCAATAATGCTAATTTTATTGTTATAAACTATAAGCAGCACCAGTCATATTTTCTTTGTTAGTAAAGTTTCACTGAGTGTCACTTTGCATCTGAAATTATATGCTTTCTTGAATTTAGGCAGAGGAGTAATAGGGGAGTCCAGAGAGTGACAACCTGACAAATTTGTTGATAACTGGGGCTGACACTGACTGATGGGTAGCAAAATAATCTGCTCCCATTACCTTATGGAAATGAAATACTTTTTGTGTCATATAATTTGTATTCATTGCAACTGCAGCGCCAACTACATTACCTGACACTGATTATTGGTAAGCAAATTGTTTAGAATAGAAAATATGTTGCATGCAACCTTATGCAAGAGACCTAAATAGACTCAATCGAATATCTAAAATATAATAATAAGTAATAATCATATAGATGTTCTTGCAAAAAAATATATATATATATTGTGTGCTTTTATTATTTCGAACATGGGACGTGATTGTACATTCAGTAAATGTTCAAATAGTGTTAAATATTAAGCAGTGAAGCATCTAATCAGTGTGTGTTTAATTTTCCTTTGCACACCAAGTTAACAATGATGATGAAACAGCAAAATAAACTGATGCCCTGTCCAAATGTTCTATTAGGCCTTTTTATTGGACTCACATTATGTGATCACAGGAGAGCAATAGCCTGGAGCAAATTGATTAGTTCAAAGAGGAAGTGGGTAAAAGGGAAAACAATTCAGATGGTTCCTTGTTACTAGGGATGGCGACCAGCAGAAGATGAATGCGGACTGAGCATTCAGTCCAAACACCTGTCTGCCAGCAACAGATTTTGCCCACTAGTGTTTAACATGTGGGGGTAAAGAGCTCTGGAAAAAGAAAATGCAAATAAAACAATAATGCCTTCTCCCAGCTTTGCAAAACAGAGAGGGCTTGCATCTGTGGGAGGGGTGGGATGTCTAACAAGAACTAATGCTGTTTATGAAAGCAGAGTTTTTGCATCTAATCACAATGTCTATTCCCATGGGCCTGCTAGTTCTTCATGCTTCCCTTCAGACTGGTAGAGCACCTCTCTTCCAGGAGCGCTGTATTTTTAGGATGTTGTGAAGCTTCCTCAGCTGCATACAGAATGAGATGCTCGCCTTTAGGGGGATGTCGAGTTTGAAGATGATGTCCTTTGGATTTGATTAATTCAGTAACGGAGAGAGAAGCTGTCCCTGACTCAAAATAGACTCCCTTTAAATGACTATATTGCTGTTGTTTTCTTACTTTTCACTGTTTGGTCTCTTTGCCACTTATCAGCGTATCACGACAGGAAGCACATAAAAAAATAAAGAAATTGTAGGACTATCAGTGACGGGAGCCTGTTTGAGTGAATCTGCTTGTGTGCATGCATGTGTTTTGCATTAGCTTGGTGGAATATGCTCAGCACAGTGAAGCCTGTCGCGTTCCCAGCACAACAGTCTTTTCTCCCACCTTCCTCTCCCTACTATGCTGCTTTTGTCTCTGCTGCTACCACACTTGTCCAGAGCGCAGCTTTCTGAAGATTACCATCAAGGCCTACCTCTATTCAGTCCTGATCGACTTGTAGTTTCTTTTGTACTATTTTATTTTTTCTAATAATTTGTGATGTTAAAGGTAAATATTAGGCACAGGTTGTACAAAAACAAAACAAAACAGAAGACAAAGTGTTATGGCTGCCAAGGTAGAATGCAGTTAGTCATTTATTCAGAGTGGTCAGAGGAAAACATCCAGGCTGTTTGTGGCCATAGTAAATTGTCTAGCTGAATGAACCATTCTGGCTCTAAGTAGGACATTTTAATGTTAACAAAATGGTCTGCAGATGTTAAACTGTACACACTGAGAGCTAAGCCACTTTTGCAGTAAGTAGTTGTTCACAAGAGCTTTGTGATGGATATATGTCTGATCCCTCTCATTTATCAGTGGCTTTTATTGCTTAGAAAAGCAAAACGCCAGTCCCCACTTGATACTAAAAAAACTCACAATTCCCCTGAAAGATTACAATAAATCTTCAAAAACCATGTGTACTAAATCCAGTTGGGCTACAGTATGTCAATCATGTACTTAATATTCTGGCTCATTTAGCATCTTGAAGAGAGATTAATGACATGAACAATCTTTACAACAATCCCCCAAAGATGAAAGAACTCTCAAACAAAAGCACATGCGCTACAACTTTGATTTAGTGCTTTAATACAATGCTAATTAGATCACATGCAGTGTCTCCTCATGAAATCTGTTCCCATCCTCTAATTATAACGGCCAGATATGCCATAATGGGACACATGTATTTTAAATCAAAGCAGTTATGTGACAGAGAAGGGTGATAGGGAAGCAACGCTGACACAGACACCGTGTATGGACAGCGTGGACATTAGCTTCATTGTGTCTGTCAAATTGTGAAAATGCCACCCTATGGCTCGCTCCATAGAGGAGAGGCTGCTGCTGGCGGGCTAATTGTGTGTCTGTATGACTAGTGTGCAGCCCGGGGATGACTAATGAAGAATCCTCAGCTTTTGAACACGTCGTTCACCTCCTTCAGCACTAATTAATGGCTCATTGGTGGAGGACTGAATTTCACCCCAGCCCTTTTCACCTATTATCCACTACTTTAACATAGGCCTCCTCTGCATACTGAGCATGTATTATAGCAGCCCAACTAATGTAAAGCCTCCACTGAAAGTCTTCCCGCAAAGTGTGTTTTTCTAATGAATTAAAGATGGCTTCCTTGCTCTCTGGCTGGTAAACACTGCTGTTTGCCGCATAATCAGCATACGGATTTATACAAATGAGTGCCATGGTTAAATTCAAAATTCAGATAATGGCGGAAAGTGAAAGACGCTGAGAACAGTGGATGTGGAATCAGATGGAGTTGTTCACTCGCAGCGCTTATTCACTGTCAACTTTTGTACTTGTGCTCTGTCTTATCAGCCATGAGAAATGATCACACATCCTGTTTTGTATTTCTAGGAGTTGTTTTCTCGACTATAAATCCTTCTCGGGGCGTGTCAGTGTGTGGGCCTATGTGAATGGGTTTATCTGTACCAACGGTGACCTTCCGTTGTGCAGGGTTGAAATGGGGGCCGTGAGTTGACTCTTGGAGAGAAAATCACAGCTGGGAGTGGAAGAGTAGTTCCTGATCTGACAAAAAACAGCAGCTGATGTGAAAATGGCTCAATTAGGGCAGCCGTAAACTCGTTAGGGCCCACGTTGTGCCCGCCAGGGCCGGGGCTTTTTTTATTTGCCGCTGTGGTTAATATTGCTTCAGCACATTAAAATGTGGACTTGATGGGCGCTCAGGAGCCCTGGTTGTGTCAGAGAGCGCTCTCCTGGTGGACACTTAAACAAAGAATGAGCCTACTCCACTCCCTCAGCAGAGGCACAATTACCAATGCTGTTTTCCTGGAGAGAGAACAAAACATTCTACGGCACTCAGTCTTTTTCCTACAGGCTAATAGAAGGGTTTCACTCCTTCAGTTATACAGCTGGCAACATGATGTCAGCAGCACAATACGCTTTCTGGTAGCCACGGATCAAAGCAATAGTCTTAAATCATGGGTTTTGTAGCTGACAGGCTGTAACAATAAGGGTCCTATTTCCTCCACGTCTGTCTGCCAAACAACTGAAGTAAGCATACCTTTTCTCACGCAGAGCCAAGATGTACACAGACAGATGATCACAGTGGCAGTTGGGCAGCCGATAGCACTATCCTCCGGCTGCTGCCCACGTTTGTGTCTCTGACAATTAGACTCCAGGCTGACAGGGGAGCATGGTTCAGCCACTGTGTTAAGAGACTTTGTCAAATGTGTAGCCCATCAAAATGCACGGGCGGCCCCAGCTGAAGTCAGTCATCCCCTATTAACGATGGCCCTATTAGCTCCTCCCGTGACCTGTGAGCTGGGAAATGAAAGGCGTGGAGGTGCAGTCATTTATATAACCAATGTCAGGGTGCGTCGGACATGGACACCCCTCATCTCCCCGCGCCTCATCAGCCTCTCTGATCAGATGGGGATGCATAATACATCAGACGGCCAGTAAAGTGGAGGAAAGACATTCATCACTGTCCACCTTTCAAATTAGATCCCACAGACGTAGCAATCAGTCAGACGCATCAGTATTCAGCCCTGGCTGAAGACTCTCCTGCAGAGACATCCCCTCCATTACAGCTTTACAAACCATACCTTAGTGTAACAACTGCTCTCGCCGCATAATCTGTACTTCAGACAATAGTGTTTTTCCCTACATCGACTTTTATTTTAATGTGTTAACGTGCCACTGTGATTGTCTGTATAGATTTATGGATATGGGGGTCAGAGGGAGGTGAAGAGACTTCCAGGAGAGTGTTTGTGTCTTACAAGCTGTAAATATATACAAGTATACTAAATAAATATGTGTGTGTATATATATGTATGTATGTATATGTATATATAAGTATATACCTTGTCAAAGAGCCTGTGTCTATAGGGCGTAGACAGACATATAAAAGCCGAGGTTTAATTTAAATTTCCCATCTTTCCCCTGGGTATCATGAAGGTTTTATCTTATGAGAGTACTTATGCATATTTGGTCAAAACGCATTCTGGTGGATGCCACACAGACGGTTACAGATTTTGATTCTTGGAAGATAGTTTACATATTATTGTTCCATAAATGTTGTGATTGCTGTCTGATCAAAGATATCTAAAATGATAATTGGATAGCATGTTAAATAGCAAAAAAGACCACAGCTTGCCTAACTACAAATGTTCTCTTTTTTTCCCTTATGTTGCTGTCCCATTGATGGTGGCCTCTTCCTTCTCAGGTAAGAAAGTGTTTCTACTGAGTCCTTTGTCTACGCCTGGCAAAGTTAACTCTTTCCACATCTTAATTCCAATCAGTGGTTTCATTTTCAGCTTTTACTTTGCAATTTTGTTAAGCAACTTAAGAAGCATCTGGTCATTTCCCTCAACAAATGTATTTACAGTGTGTTTTCTTCCTTTGGAGAGTGTATTCATTTCAGATATATAAGCTGAAACATTAAGTTCACTCGAAGATGCGCCACTATGAGTAGTCCAGTGTGAAATAAAGGTCTTCAAAGAGCATGTGCTTTAATTCAAACCAAACCATCACAATAACATTAACATTTTTCCAAAAAACTTTCCCTGGATGTTTTGTCAGCCTAACTCATTTTAAACTGAGCTCAATTACTGATTATTTCACAGAAAATTGCACACTAAATCAAAATCTGCATGCTCTGTTTCTGTGCTTAGCAGGTCCTCTCGCCGGCACTGAATCCATGGTTAATTATGTCTACGTCAAGCCAATCTCAGCACTTGTTGCTGATGTATTAAGCAATAGCCCTCTGTCTCTTGGTTTCCCTCAGCAATTAAGACAGTGCGAAAAAAGGACTTTCCAGGAGTCTTTTTCCATTTAGACCTCAGGGAGAACTTTATTTAGTCTAGCCAGTCTGTAATGGATAGCTTCTGTTGGTCTTGACTGAGATGGACCATGATGCTAAGTGAGTCTCTGCCTATGCCAGAGTGCCGAGAAGCAGATGTGCTGGGTGATCAGCTTGAGCCTCAGCCACGGCTCTTCTTCCTGGATGTTTGGTTCTGCGGTGTCCAACTGTCAGAGTTTCCCCCAGGCTGCTAATCGGCTTTGAAATGGAAACAATTAGTTCCATAGCTGAGGTAGTCTGTTGTGTGGTTGAATTCTGCCGTAGAGTCTAAGGCTTTTGCTATGTCATTGGGAGCTAGCAGCAGAGGATGTAGTTCTTTAGAGATAAATGTTTGTTCCTTGGGTTTCTGACATTGTGAGAATTTAGACCCTTCTTTAAAAAAAATAAAAACATCATCACTCAAATAATTTAGTTGTGATCTCCCCCAGTAAACAACATTGTCTGTTGGTGAAAAATAGTGAGATGCACTACAGGCCCCCAGCTTGTTATTAAAATAACTGGACAATGTAACCTGCTCTATGTGCAGTGACTTGAAAGTGTGGAAGCGTTGAGGCTGCTCTTGGAGCAGCTTGGAAGGTCTCCTCAGTCTCCTCTCATCAGATGTCTGGCTTTAATTTGTCTCAGCGCGCCTGAGGAAAGGTCATGATCCAGATGCTTTCACCCTCCTCTACTGGTCTTCAGCTTTCCACAAGAGGAAAAAAGAGAGAGAGGGATGGACAGAGTGGGCGGAAAGTCCTGGTGTTCCTGCCTAGGTTCTCACTTTTTTCCCCCCACAAATGTACATCCTCATTTATAATGAGCATGCCTGTCCGACAGAGTGGTGGCTCATTTGTTGGTTAGTGGAGGGGTTGGCTGGGATGACCAGGGACACCTATGGATGGCTGACGGCATCTACATACTCACTATAGCGCTGAGTTCATTGAACAAGTCCCAGAGTGCACCTTGTCTATGGGATTTCTTCTCCAATTTGTAAGAGTCAGAGCCTCCCTCTCCTCTCCTCTCCTCTCCTCTCC
>JAPMOB010217284.1:0-16020 GCA_029875015.1 Lepomis gibbosus | reverse complement strand
TAGTTTATTGAGCTCTGCCGAGAAGATACAGTGCCAGCATACAACATGTGAACACATCAAATGCCAACACCAGATCTGAAGGATAACATCTTTTGGTCCCTTTTATGTTTCTGTCTCCTCCCTGTAGGTTTTCCTCTTAGGTCATCTTCAACTAGCCTTAACCTAGAACAACTAATCTATCTTATGTTTAGACTCCAATGCTTCATCATATTGGAATCTATCACTACCCATGAGTTGTACTCTAATCTGTGGAGCCTGTCTTGTAAACATTCTTGTAGGACTCAACCTTTTAAGATTCCCAGAGAACGCCGATATCTGCAAGCCTGATACCTGAGCTACTGTCTCTGCCTTATCAGTCCAACTGTCGCCTCACTAACAAGGACAGTTACATGCGAGAAATAAGAAGAGCTGGAAGGCCAGTGAACCCGTGTGGGGTCAGCTAATGACTCCAAGCTACACCTATCTTACCTCTCCCTGTTACATCAATTAAGACACCCAAGAATATTCTTTAACACCTCCTTTTAACTTTAATAACTGTCAGTCACCTTAGACTTTAATTGACATGTTACCAAATCATGCTTGATTACCATACCTGATTAAACTGTAAGTATGAGCATGCTTAGAAAGTACAACCCCTGGTCAGGTCATTTTTAGTTAAGAGTGACCTTGACCTCTGAGTGCAAAGTGTCACCAAATTCTTGTCCGACCAACTATGACATACGGTCATCAATTATGAGTTATGGCCAAATTTGTTTTCCTTGACCTTTGACCACCAAATTCTAATCACTTCATCCTTAAGTCCAAGTGGATGTTTGTGCCAAACTTGAAGAAATTCCCTCAAGGCGTGCCTGAGATTTCACATTCACAAAGTGGGACATACGAACGTACACAGGATCGCCGGTACAGGTGCTGACCATGAATGTGTGCATGCGTAAATGGATGTATGGTTTTTGTATGCATTGTATTAAATATATATTACAGATGAGTGAAGGTGCATGTGTTGTTTCTCCATCCTTTTTCCCGTTCCTACTTCTCTCCTTAAAGGGCACGACATGTGATTGCTGGCATAACAATTGCTGGCCTCAAGGTGGAGGTCACTGCTGTCGACCAAAGTTTTAAATGATGCAAACTCAGTTCAGTGCATCATTAACTTTAAAGTAACTTGGAGAAAACTCAGATCATCGCAACTCTAATCAAGTTACAGCCCTATGCATTTGCTGCCGGGAGCAAAACTATGGACAACATCCATGAACATTGTCCAACCCGCCAGCTAAGCTGAGGCTGCTGAGCCTCAACACAACTGTGCAGGCATCGATTTGGCTGGAGGGCATAAATATATTCACTTGATAGATTCTCCTGCTGTCTAGTTTCATTTTCTCTTTTTCCAGTCTTACTGATTTACTCTTCTTTTTCTCCCTGTCTTCACGTCTTTTCACCCACATAATCTAAAATCCTGTGGTAAACTGTTGTAGACTTGATCTCTGAGGGCACACTCGTGAACAAGGTAAGCATCCAGCAGAGAGGAGCCTACACAACTTGTGTTTACGTCTGTTGTTTAAAGGCAACATGATGCCTGCAATGCATGGCTATAACACACAAACACGTAAATACTCACAAAGAAAGATGCACTGAAGTGCAAGCAGTAGCTGGATTTTAGATAAGTACATAGCTTTTAAAGCTACATCTATATACTCACAGAAACTCACACACAGTCTCCCACTCAGCATGTCACTGTGCCGGCAGTTAATGGTGTGCAATTATTGGCTGTGGGCATTAGGAGAAGCAATAAATTGCCAAGATGCTGAGTCTGTGCGAGTGTGTGTGTGTGTACATGAAGTCGAGTCAAGTTTAAGGTTTTTCAGAAAAAGAAAGAAAGCAGATAAAAACCAGGTGTGAATGAGAATGTGTGTGGTTGCAGTGCCAGAGATTTAGTAAATTAACACACTTTGTGCAATTTCTGTTGGCTATATGTATAGATTTACAGTAAAAAAATGACGAGCAAATAAGAGAAAATTCCTGCTCTATAAGCTGCCTTAAAAAAAGCTTGAATGAATGAACTAACTAAAATCATTTTTAGTGGAATATTGCTTCTATGTTATAGAATTCCTTGCCTCAATTCTGGGGCCGCTGCAGCCTTACTTTATTGACAAGCTAACGCCTGACTCCTCAGCTGTGGTACAGTTTTGTCGGGCTAATGTTTTGCTCTCTGACTTTAGCCTTTAAGACCGCCACAGAGTTGGAGAACAAACAGCCCTATCTGGCTGTTTCTCCAAAAGTGGCAATCTTCACGGGTCGAAGCAAAAAAACCAAAGCGCTTCATTAACCTTTGTCAGCCGGAAAACCCTACTGCTTCACAATGATACTACATAGGTGTGTGTTTATCGGCGGTGGAAGACAAACTGAGTTACTTTACTCTAAATGTAAATACTTGTAAAAGTAACAACCCTCCATAAAATACTCTGTTACGAGTAAAAATCCTGCATTAGCAAAGGAAGAGCACAAATATTATCATTAAGTATCAAAAATAAAAATACTCATAATGCCTAGTCATAGTGAGTGTTAGACTATTGTAATTGTGCAAAAAACCCTGTAACTTGTCTTATACACTGTTGGCAGTAAAATGTATAACAGTTAATCATATTTTATTAACTCTATATAAAATGATAATCTGTCAAATAGCTAGTAACAAGTTCAATATTTCCCTGGAATAAAAGCCATTATATACTCACCTGCCAAGACAAGACTACACCGCTCATTGAAACTGTCTGTTGTGCTTGAAAGTCAGGTTTTAAATGTACCAGACCATTAATGATAATCTATGACGCTGTTCCAACAGAAGTTGAATTTTTAGAAGAAAACTGCCCTAATCCAGGAGACTCTAAAGAAAACTTTATATGGTAGGAAAACATATATCAGAACATATGCATCGTACTATAGCCAAAGCTATAGAGGGAGATAAAAACATAGTATTCCACCAAGTAAGAATGGGCCTCTTTCTGTGCATGTTTGACATGGAGCAGTCAGAGCTACCTGCCTCACTATGACTCAACACTATACAGTATTTCACATATTCTTTCAAAAGCACTTTGATCAATGTTCAGGGAAACATTTCAGAATGCATTTTGGTAGAGCACTCTCAGGGATTTCCTTAGTCAACAACAGAAGTATAAAAGCTTGCAGTAATACCTGATAGTTGGTTTACTTGACCCTTTTGTATCCACTTTTGCTATGGTTTCCTCTCTTTCCAGAGATCTCTTTCCTCAGTTTGAAATTGGCAGCATTCAAACTTTGAACCATTGCTTGAAATATGTTTTAATTGTGTGTTATAACACATAACACAATCAGTAAAGACCTTGGGCAACAAGGAGGGAGAAATTAATGATTAGGGTAGTTTCAATGAATTTACATTTTGCCAGAGGCAAGGACAGCAGTCTTGTTATTGGTTTCCTGCAAATTAGAATGCACTAAGTGAATTTTGAGGAAGTGCATCATTCTATTGTTTTACTTTGTGCTTGAATCTCATTACATTCTATCTATCAAAGTGGTATTAGATCGTAGAGAAAAACAAATGTTTGTCTATATTGTGTACATTTTATTACATTGAGTATACTTGTTTAACATATTTCTCCATATTTATGAGGTTTCTGTTTAGTTCCCATGCAGCAGACAAAAGGGGGACAGATGTTCTTAAGTAGCCTGGATATTTTTATGCTTGTGTTTTGCTTGATAGCAAAGAAAGCAAAGACAGTTTGCACAAAAAAATGCATTTTTTTTATCATGCCGTTTTTCCTTCAGACAAGTCAAGTCAAGTGTATAAACTGCAGATCACTGAAAGTGTATAGTCTTATATACCAAATAGTATCTTGCTAGGCTTGCAGTAGATTTCTCAAAATCAGTGGTGTCTGTTAAACTCCAGGAATATTCTCCCCCCTCTATTGTTAAATGGTTCTTTATGTCTTTTTTTGGTATTTCCAAATATCAAGTACATCATTGATTTTTACAGAAGCATATCACGGACTATTTACAAAAAAACAGAACAAATGTAATAATAGAATGTTTGTTGCAAACAATTAGTATCGAAGCCAAACTCTAGTAATTTAATATTGCAATTCTAGGAGAACAAGGTCGGGTGGCAGATAAGCAGCAGGATTTGTAGTAATGATATCATTTTGTTAACCCCCCACCACCTCACCCTGCTGCCCTGCAGGGCTGGAAGATGTAGTGACATGAAATATCCGCCATTGGTCCCTACCAATGTTGAGACCAAACCCATGTCCTTGGAAGTGAGCGCTAAGGGTAGAGTTTAGCCAGACGTCACATTTTGCCCAGTTCAGACATTAGCCAGGAGCAGCCTCAAGTCCATGCTGGGCTACTATCCCGGATCTCTTTCCTCTCCTCTGGGACAATCACAGCACCCGCTGCAGTGTCTGGTCAGGTTGATCCAGCTGGGTGGATTGTCTAAAGTTCTGCTACTCTATAATCCAAACCCCAGCTTCCTTCAGCAGCATCTGCACACGCCTGAGCCAATTTGAACAATTGGGCTTAGCCCTTTAAATCAAATCCAACTAGACATCATTCAATGATATTTTAGCAAAAAAATCCCCTGGGAAAAAAAAGATTAAAACAAAAGTGCAATAGTTGTAAAGAGCTACCAGCTGCTGCTGTTAAATGCGTCGCCGTTGCCAATCAGCTAATTTGCTACTAGTAATTCTGATAAGATGCTGTGATGTGTTAATGAGAGAGCTTTGACTTTTAAAGCAGTTTGGCCTTTTTGTACAGAAATGAGATTTGTTGAGTGGGTGTATTGTTGTGCACTTTTTGACAGTTTTTGGAGAAGTAAAGAAAAAAGAAACTCTCCCCAAAGCTTGTAGAGAGATTGCACACATACACACTGATTGTTCCTCAGTCCTAGACAGGTACCCAAGCACATGAAAAACAAGACTGTGGTTTATCTGCTGGAATTAAGAGACACATAGAACAACGGAAAAGTAAAAAAAAAAAATAGAGGAAAGTTAGAAGGAAAGAAAGAGACGAAAAACCGAATAATACAGAAAACAGTCTGTGTGGGCAATAAGGAGTTATTTATGGATATAGAATTAAGAAAGTGAGATTTTATTCAGGTCCATTATAAAAAGTAAGTGAGAAAGTGAGAAGAGGAAGGAGTGTTTTAATATTTATATTTCAGCTTCTGATCACGGGACTTGGAAACATCCATCCTCCAGTAAACTGGCAGATGGTCTCTGTCAAAAGAAGAGCTATGGAAACCATAGCCAACCAACCATAAACCATTTATGAACAAATTTCTTCTCATTTTAAAAAGTAGTTTTATTATGTAATTCATTAAAGAAACAGGTCAACATTTGGGAAGGTTGCTTATTTGCTTTAGATGAGAAGACTGATACCATTCTCGTATTTGATGATTCATGATGAAGCTGGAGCTGGCAGCCAGTTCTACAGAAACACTGGAAAACAGATAAATGACATATTTGGAAACAAATCTTTTTCTCCCTCCATCCAGCTCACTAATTAACCTGTTCTATTCTTTAGGAACAAACTGAACTGATAGACATGAGAGTGCTGTCAGTCTATCTTATGGTCCGCAAGGAAGCGAATAAGAGCATTTGTCAACATGTCTGTCTGCCCCTTCCAACAAATTGCCCTTTGGGGGGCGCTGCAATCTATCAGCTTGACTCTCCCCTTAGACTTTTGACCCTGTACCCCAGCCCTGTCCATTGCTTTCACCCTCAGCCTCTCGAGATGCTCTTTGACCCTCTGGGCCCACCCCTTAAAAATATCCTGTGCAAAGGGTAGACCTCCAAGCAGTATTAATAGGATGTGACCAAGGGTGCATGGCACATATCCAAAAAGCAAACACGTACACAACTGTCATAGTGCAGCAATCATAATATTGTATACTGGTGTATTATTAATGTCATAGATATCTCACAATTTTTACTTGAAGCACAGTTTAAACCCGGGCTGTGAACTTACCTGTTCTCTACCTTTTAGTTGAAAGACCCAGATCTTCCTCAGATCTTATGTACTTTGTGAGTAGTGAAGCAATAAATCCCTCCAGGCAGAAAACAAGGATGCCCCCCCCCATCCCTCACATTGCTCTAGTAAATTTTTCCCCCCTTAATGTTGTGAGTGGGAGTAATTTCATTTCAATTTCTGTTCCACATCCACCCACGATTAAAGCCTTAATTGGAAAAGCTAACGCATGTGTTTTCAGTTGATCCACACATCTACATACATTTGAATTATAATTCAACCAGGCTGGATTTGGTTTGGATGTTTGTTCCAAACTGTGGCACAGGAGGTAAAGTGAGTTGTTCATTGAAGACAGGGTTTGCTGGTCCGAGCACTTCCTACGTGAAAGTGTCCTTTGGCGAGACACTGAGCCCCCCGGGATCCCCCAGCGGTCAGGATAGCAAGCTTGCATGGCAGCTCACTGTCATCTGTGTAAAGTGCTTTGGAGCGCTCAGGCTACTGTGCCCGTTTCATTTCCAGTTGAAACATCCCTAGCAGTGCTGCTTCTCCACTGCACAATACTTGCCATGATTGTGTTAAGGCAGTCTTTGTTGACAGACAGATCCAAATGTAACTAATTAGAGGCTGCTAACTGTTGATCCCAGGAGGATTCCAGTTCACCAGAAATCTTTATGTTTTGAAACACTACTGCTAAAGCTTATATCAAAATATGTAATGTGTTTAAAATATCTTGGCAGCACATTCGAGGTTATCTACAGACTGGAATTAGCTTAAATTTGATTAAATATGGTGAACATCTGCTGCATGTTTTTGTTATACATATTCGAGTGTACTCCACACATTTTTGATTCAAAATTATGGCACCGTCGCCCAAGTAATCTTGCCAAGAGTTAGATGAGATGATAGATACCACTCTCATACATGGTACCAAATGTTAACATGTGCAGCATGTGGTACCATGTAGTGACATGCCATCACAAGTGATCACATGGGGGCACGCGAGAGTAGCGGAAGTACCAGAGTCAAATCTAACAAATAAGTTATGATATTCATCGGAGCAGCAACAGTCTCAAAGAACATGAACAATAAGCACTACTTGACCAACACCAGGGGCTAAGACTGCCCAAGACCAAGTCAGACCAAGACCAAAGTTTATCAAGACTGAGACAAGACCAAGACTTTTAGGGACTGAGAGCACTCAAGACCAAGACCAAGGGAGGGCGAGATAAGTACTACACCACTACCAGGGGCCACATTTATAACCATTATATTCGCACAAAAAGGGCTTTATTTCAAAAAAACATGAAATGAGGAAATGTGCACGGCTTTTACCCATGAGTACGAACATTTTGGAGGTGGGAAATCTGCGATGCAGATGGTGAGGTGGTGAACTGAAGTCAGATTGTAAAAGGATGTCACACATTTAATTTCACTTAATATCAAACGTTAATTACAGATTCATCTTCTCATCAAACGTTAATTACAGATTCATCTTCTCATAAACATTCAAACCAGCAGTGGTATTTGTAAGCTACTTGCGCTTGTAGTGAGCCATAACTATTTCAGAAGCACCTTTCAGTTTGAAAAGATATAATCCAAATCAAATCTTAAATCAAGGTCCGCTCAATATTTCAACAGCGCTGTCTCACATTAAATTGCAGAAATTAGCCGGCAGGTGTGCGTTTCATATGGTCAACAATATATAATATTTGCCTTTCTGCCTAAAGCAGAGAATAATATAATTCTCTTCATCTCTGCTTAAGCTGCATTTTGTTTGTGACCCCACTGCTGCTCCACCTCACAAGTGCCTTGATTTCTGTGTCTGAAAAATCCATTTGTTTTGTATTCCTCCCGGTTGTTGTTGCCGTGACTCCTGATAAGCAGACTTATGGTTGAATGTGGGCATGTAGAGGGCAGGATATGAGACTGGCTAACGTGCACACATTTCCAGGTGGACTGTGATGTGTAAGGGGAGAATTACTACAGGTGTGCGTACACTTTTAATATGGATCCTATGCACTGTTTTACAAAGTAGGCCCCGTGACACAATCCGTGCCATCTCCAAGTGCCCCTAATAACGACATTGAGAGTGTTGTAAAGCAGTTTTGGAGTAGGTCAAAATAAAAACAGCAGAAATTATTCAATGCATTCTTTGTCCTTGTTAAAGCCTTCATTACCCACAATTCACCTGGACAACTGGCAGCTCAGCCGCAGATTCGGGTGTGTTCAGCTAATGTAGCCGTAAGTCGTGATGAGGTGAGGAGCGGTTTGGTCTGGTAAGCTCACTTCTTTCTAACTCCAAGCCCCCAGAGTATTTTTGTCTTGGCTGTTTGGCAGGCCTAAGGCAACCATAATAAAACATGGGACTTCTACACTGCCTACATCTATATCAGCCGGCATCTCTGCCATCCCCTCACTGCCCGATTATCTATTTATTTCCCACTCCCCCCTCTCATTCCATCTCATTCTGCCTGCAATTCTCTTACATCTCTCTCATTTAAATCAACAGAGGGCCAGAGCGGGTTAGTTGAATCCCACTTTAATCTCTCTCTTTCTCTTTCGAGCCAGTCTTATGCTATAAGCCTCTATTGGTAGGCAGCCAGTGACTGCTGAGTCTTGTTAGCTGTATCCCCTCTCAAGACTGTTTAATGTGTTGCATTGCTATTCAGGAGCCAGGGAGAGAGAGAGAGAGAGCGAGAGAGAGGGAGAGAGAGGGAGAGAGGGCAATGACAGAGGGGAGTCTGGGAAAGGAGTAACACAGAGTGTATAGGACAGTGTGCCCCCTGAAGCATCGAGGAATAGATTTGTCCTTGTTTGTCCTTCCTCATCCATGTTGGGGGTTTTTTAATTCACTTCACTCTGCTGTTCTGTCTTTCTCATGTCTTCTCACATGTCTCCACCCACAAAGACTTCATGGAATCTGTCTCATAGAGAAATTAGCTTCATGCCAACAACCGTCAGTCACCTTGTTGGGCGCTGGAAAGCACAGGCTGCTTGGTAACTAGCCAGGATGTCACTGTGAAATCAGGGCTGTCACCTGAAAAAAGAAAGAAAATAAACTACTGTTTGAATACGACAAACATATCTTTCTTTTTCTTTCTGCAAAAATTGTTTTTGCAAAATGAACAATGATGACACCACACCATCTAAGAAATAATGTGAACAACACCACACCTTACAGTAATATTACCAACACTAACATTTCTAAAGTCACCTGTTAGTTTGTCACTCACATGAGGCTGCAGAGGCAAAATGAATGGAACGTTAATTCTAAACTGTTAATGACAAATTGGCTATGTGGGTTGTTTTGATTAATAAAAAAACATGTAACTGGTAGTTGTCACTCATTTTGAGCTTCATTTTATAATGTGAATGCCCTAATAGGTATACAGAAGTTTAAATATATAAATACATAAATCAGAATCAGCTTTATTTGCCGGGTATGTGGACACATACAAATGTATGAATTTGACTCAGGATTGTAAATTGCTCACGATGTCCTTACTCATGCAATAATACAATAATAAAATTAGACACAGGCTACAGAATTGAGAACGCAGCCTCAATTGCTGACTCCTGTTAGTCAGGAGGTTTGTGATCCACTGACAGGTGGAGGCTGGCACAGTGAGCTGGGTGAGTTTGGTGCTGAGGATATCCGGGGTGATGGTGTTGAACCTCCAAATAGCTGAGCTGAAGCCCACGAACAGGATCCTTGCATATGTCCCTGGTGGGTCGACAGGCCTGTAGTCATTAAAATCCATTCAGCTAAATAAATAGATAAAAAAGCTTAGTCACAAATCTATCCAACTTTAGAGCAGACGTAAGCCCCGTCCTAAGCGTCTCTCTAATAAGAGAAGGAATCTCTGCGTGTCTGTCTGTATTTTGATCATGTCAGGAACCTTTCATCCAGTCGACTTCACACGGGTGGGTGTGTTGCTCTGGCGCCAGTGTCACGTTTGGACACGCAACACTTTCAGAATTAATAAATATACTAAAGAACAGAGCAGAGCGGCTTATATGCTCCAGAATTAATAAACTTTGAATAAACTACAGTACAGTGCAAGCCGCTCCACTCCACAACAGCTAGAGAGACATAAGTGTATTGTTGAAACAGAGTTATCATCATCACGCAGGTTTGATATACTTTCGAAACAAATGTGTTGAAACAGAGTTTTAAGCGCTTCATGAAGTTCTAAGGAAGCGCGGAGTATCTAGCAATCTCTCCACCATTGTCGTGTTTTTGAACATGCGCTGCACTGCACCATGTAACAAAGCGCAGGAAGGTGTCACATCGACCCGTGAAATGGCACTGCGCTGGGCAGATAAAATAAAAATCAGCCTATTTTCTGGCCTATGTAGGTTACAGTCTCTAGATCTTCTTGTTTAATGTGGTTTTGTGAAATAACAAGACACAGTGCATCGTATACATAGAAGAATATGGTATCTAGTAATAACAAAAGCATGTTGTAAAAACAACAGGAAAATTGGCAAATATTTTTTGTGGTGATTTCAAATAGAAATTGTTTTCTAATGGTAATGGTAAAATGAGCCTACTTCTCACCTGATGTATTTCCTCAGTAAACACTATTCTTTTGAGTTTATGGTCTCAATTGCTGGTTTTATGTCTTCTTCAATACAACATGATGTTCATTTAGTAAATTATGGTCCCATTTAGAGGAAAAACGACCATAAAGCCGAGCTTTATGCTTCAGTGCGGGACTCTCAGTGATTGACAAGTCGTTACCAGGGTGACTTGTCAATCAGGCTAGAGTGACTCGTACCCACGGCACTGTGTAAATTTAACTAGCACCGTTGAAAAAGCGTATAAGGAGTTTGCTGTTCACTTTCTCTGGTGAGTACATTTAGTTTTAAGCCTGTTGTTCACTAGACAATGTTATCAGCCCTGTTAAAATGACAGTTAACGTGAATGAGAGATGCACCTAGTTAAGCAAGCCGCTAGGTAGCTCCACATGGAGCCGTTGGCTCCACAGTCTCTTCCAAATATGATCACGTCCGGTGACGCTGGTTGCAAAAAATCAGCGTGGCGATGCCATATCGGCCAAACTCGAGGCGGGTCAACGGGTGAAGTCATGATGACTACGTCCACTTCTTTTATACTGTCTATGGTGAGGCATTAATTTAAATATTATAGTCCTAAAAGCCAAATATTCTAATATCTTTTGTTTTGATAACTATACCTATATGTAAGCAGATAACTACCTAGCTTCAGCATACTGGACAAGCATTAATCACCTGAAAGCTCATAAAATATATTTAACCCGACTGTTAAATATCAGCATGACAGCATCCACTGGTTCCTCTGTAGCAACACATGTAACCATGTTAATGTCTGAAGCATTCACAGCCACGCCGACCTCTCTCTCCATTTTTCCCTCTCTCACAGTGCTGAATAGCCCGCAGTACCATTTTAAGCATCACTCGCTAGCGGTGCAGCAGCAGTGCAGTGCTGAGGACACTGTGACTGTGAACTCCAACACATAAGAGCCAGCAGTAGGAATGAGCAGTCTTATGCTGACAAGCTCTCTTTGACTTCCACGTATGCTCCAGGGTTAAACAGCTGACAAGTGGGGCTACATCTTGCCTTGGCGATGACACACACACACACACAAATGCAGGTGGGAGGCAGGAAATAACAATTTCAGGCACACAAACACACACACACACACATTTCTGACATATGGCAGGCTGGAAGAGGCTGACATGAATGTATATAAACGTCCCTGATGTCACATGGTTAGGCGAGGCAGTGACAGTGTGAAGTACTGCAGTTAAAAGTCAATGTGAGCTTCAGGCATTTAACATCCATCACTTTGCTGTAGTAGTCTGAAGAAACACCAGGAATACAAGCATACACTTTGTATACATCTAAGTGGTAACACACTGAAAGGCAGTTGAGTTCATCAAATCTCTCACATTCAGACACGTGTCATGGTAAATAAAGAGCCATATTACACACAGTCACAAACAAGTACACCTATTACTTTGACACAGCAGCATAGCACTCTAAAGTACTACAACGTTTCCTCCTTATTGCTTATAAGAATGCTCACCGTCAAATCTGTGTCCTACCAGTCAAAAGAGAACACTCATAACAGAACTTCTAAGCCTAAAGGCTGAATGTCAACCAGTGCAATTTGACTTAATACAGACAAATGTTGACACACATTAACATGTGACTAAAAGGGATACATCGAGCGAGCACATACTACATGAAACAGAACTCTTGATGTCACAATCAAAGGTGATATTACTACTACTAATGCAGTTACAATGCTGCTAACCTACTAATATACAGTATAATAACAATAAGCATATTCAGCTTTAGAGGAATAATTTGACATTTTGGCAAACACCGTTAGTGTTAGATGAGAAGAGCCATAGCACTTTTTGAGAAACAGAAGACAGGATTTTGAGAAATATTCATTTGGAGGTCCCTTTAAAAAGTGTCAGGATGGCAGCTGCATTATTGAATGCATGTTTTCGATTGAATATTACATGCGATTTGCTATACCTGATTTAGCTTTTTCCTGCTTGTAAACCACCACATGTAGAATGAGGCAGCACTAACAACCTGCAGTTTTCACATCTTTTTAGCCAGAGACTGTGGGAGCTAGGGTTTCAAAATGGTTGGAAAGTTTCTGGTAAACTTTCCAGTAAATTACCAGTAATTCTTCATGGTAATTTTGGGAATTTATTGTGTAGCCCTATCTGGTGGTAATTTTTGAGAATGCAGTTTTTCTTTGCTGGCATGTGCTTGTGCTGTGCATGTAGCAGAAGAGCAATAAGTCTAAATGCGCCGTATTTGTAAAGCGCCTTTCTAGTCTTTTCGACCACTCAGTGCTCTGGGATTGAACCACCAAACTTCCAATTAACGGGCAACCCGCTCTACCTCCTGAGCCTGGTTTTGTTATAAATATTAAATTGAACAGCAGATATAAACACAATGTATAATGGATATATTATGTTCTGGAAACTAATCAGCTTTCCTTAAGTAATCCTTAAACAAAACAAATGGATGCTAGCTAGCTAGCAAGCTAGCTACAAATCTGCGCAGTATGTGATGATGTAATTTGCAGGTTTGGGTAGTAACATATTACATAATTAGGATACCAAAAAATAACTGTTTTCCATTACAGTACAGAAAAAAAGATGTGATACTGGTACAATTTGTAAAAACGGGTATTACTCATAGAGAGTTTCCAATGAAATGGAAAGTGTGAGGGACACTAAAAACAAGAGTGTTTCCTGTAAAAACACAAGCTATGGGATCTGTTGTAGATAATGATTGGTGTTTACAGTAGCCAGTAGTTGGATGTGCATTTCATCCCCACCCCATCACACAGACTCTGTGCAAACAGGTTCCAACTCACAGTGAGTGAACATGGCAGCTGGAACCAGGACCGAACTCAGCCTCTGAGACTGACAGAGACTAGTTTGACCACTGAGAATACAGTACCGAGTTGGTTTCCTTTCCAGGACCTTGGCACCGAGGGGCTGAGCCAGCTAATAGGGCCGCTAGTTGCACAGTTAACCAAGCTAACTAGCTATGAGTACACACAGTGCGTTAGCAATTTAGCAAAAGGAAAGCTCTCCATTCTAAAATTAGTTGCACGGCTAACTGAGCATATTTGGTAATTGCAGCTTAGCAGCAGACAGCTGTTGACTTACTTTTGTCTTTATTTCCATATTTGGTATTAAAGTAATCTAAAAGTAATTAAAAGTAATCAGGTTACATTACTTTTATATTGTGGTAATTAGATTAAGTTACTGATTACAATTTTAAAGTAACCCTCTCAGGTAATTAGGTAACATGTTACATAGCTAGGCATATATAGATAGATACATTTATTAAGAAATAAATCTCTTTTTGCAGTAAAAAGCCACGGAATCAATCAGCGGTGTGGATACACTTCATTTGTACAAAATCACCTTTACTTTGGTGGACAGTGACTCAGAAGGTGTGGATGCTTCTGACTGATTGAATATGGATGTATAGGAACAGATTCAGTCCCTTATTTTTTTTACCAAGATAGAGACCTTACTCTCTACAATGAGATTGACTGATCCTCAGATCCTCAAGCTTTTCAATTTTATTAAAATCCCTCTCTTTTGATGAGTATACTTTTTTCTTTTGTGTGTACTACAGTAGTACAGGACAATATAAATTCACCCCAATATTTTGCACATTTGTTGAACATTTCCATAAATTGGTTGAGTGTGTGTGTGTAATGCTGTAAAAGTATGTTGCTTCGCAGACAGGACTGGCAGGGGCAGGTGTGAGAGGGAAGATGTCTGCCTGGTGTGTTGTGAGGCCTGATTTCACATTGGGAAGTGAAGGAAAGTTTAAATCTCCTAGCCTGAAATATTCCCGCTGTGGCGTTGGTTTATGGTCACCTATTGCAGTGAAGGCAGTGGAGCTTGAGGGATGGATCCTCCTGGCAGAGGGGGTCAGCAGATGTCAGCACAAGCACGATCGGAAGTGCCTCCCAGACTTTGCACTTGACTATTGGGCAGAGATGGACTAACCAACAGGATTTGGATTTGGAGTGCAAACTCTGACCAGCCTGGTTATAATATCCGGTCTTGACCACTTGGACTTGATTTTGCGCTATAGCTTCATTTTTGTATAGATGTTATTCTTGTGGAAGTCCAGCCTACAAGTCTATCTATTTTTTGATTTTTTGTGGTTACACATGCACAAGACATCTACAAATTTCCGTAATGCAGGATTGGGTTTAATTACTTTCAGTGTAAACATATTTAAATGAGAGCTGAAGTTGATACTGAATATCTACGATACTGTCAAGTATCATAAAACTAGCTGTTAATTTTCAATGCATAAGCCAATCATTGTTTTGATTAAATCATATAAAGAAATTACTTTTTCTTTTACAATAATGTTGACTGTGCGTGTCTGTGTTGTTTGGAAATTATGACTAGCTCTCCCAGACTGTAGCATTGACAGGAAGATTACAATTAAGAAAGATGATTTGTTGGCCCAACTTTAATTTCATTATCATCATCAAAGGAATATGTGCTGGTGCTGCAGTTTCTTTTAGTGTTTTACAAACACTCAAATACAAAACTCTTGAGAAATCACAGTATTCCAAACAATGATGTGTCTTCTCAAAACGAAATTTTGTTTTCAAACGACACAATGAATCAGTATTTCTGAGGACCAATTGAACACTGATGTTCTAAATGGAAAACACTATGATAATATTGTCAGCGGGCCTTTCACGGTTTCAGTGTCACACTACATCATGTATGTACAGTATTCTGTCTGTTCTGTTTTCTTCAATTATAAAACACACAAATACAAGAATAGAATGTTTTAATTCTGAAATACGAGTATACATCCAACAATGTTGGATATGTAAAGTGTCATACAGAACAAACAATAGGAACAATATAATTAGCCTTTTGCATATAATGTAAAGAAAAAAGGAAAGTACGCTGCATCCTGTCTTCAGTTTATCCCTCCACTTCCCCCTCTCTCCTATGTTGCCATTTATTGCTCCAAAACAGAAGAGATCACCTGTGGCCCTTTCACAGTGTTGTTAAAGCTCTGATTGCCCACTAAACAAATGTGCAACATGTGTTGTCTCATGTGAGGAGTCAGAATGGATAGCATGAATTTCTAAGTTTAGCATTTTCAATGGCAGTGTGTGGACACAAGAGACTTCATCATGACGATTGTGCCAAATGTAGAGAATAGTGTGTAGTATTTTGTAGTAGTACAAAGTAGTCATGGTTTAGAACAGCAGTCTGAGTGTAAAGCAGGAAATGTGCTTGTATTTTAGCAGAATCGGTACAAGATGTGGGTACATGAATTACAGGTTGTGGTCATTGTGTCTGAAGGACCAGTTTTAAAAACTGTAAGAGAGGGTGTCCAAATGATGGATCCCTCATCCTACAATACATGAGGAAGATTCATTGGCTGGTGGCAAACAACCAAGATATATGGGGAAGATAAAAAAAGGGGAACGAAAGAGAAGACTTTGTGAT
>JAPMOB010217283.1:0-42925 GCA_029875015.1 Lepomis gibbosus | reverse complement strand
CCCCTACAGTGCAATTCGGTATACATCTGCACTAAAATATCAAGGTGAAAGTCATCATAGCTTGCGTAGTATAGACCCAGATCCCAACCCAACTTTGAGAATAGATTAACGGCGATATTTTTTTTATCGCCTGATAAGAGTCTCACGTTAACGCAGCCGTTAACACCGATAACGCCCCACCACTAAATTAAATCCTTTTGTTAATTTTCATTGGACTGAGCCTCTCCTTGATCAAAATCCGTTATACGCAACATCTTCCTGCTCAGCCTCGTTGCTCTCAGGCTGTAGCCTTCAAAATTTTCACAAGGAAACACACACACACACACACACAGCCAGTCGAACAGTGTTGCGAGCAGGCCACGTCAGAGTTTCAGGCGAAGGCCATAATTTAGAATTAACTGCATATCCAACAGAGGGACAATGGGGTCTTTATGGATTTTAACAAATTGTTGCCAGCACCTGCACTCAGTTCTGATAAAATACACATGAATACAAAGGGCCTTTTCAAGTGGACCGCAACTCTGAAGGCTGTGAAGGTCATCATGTGATGCAGCACACAAACCTGGCGTGCATGTTAACAAACTGTGTTGATGTTTTATGTATATATAATGTTTTGCTAATATCAAGATGGCATGTCTTATTGATCAGAGTCACATTTCAGTGTTATTTCTTTAGATGTGTGTTTGGGTAGAATACACTATTGTTTTAATATTGATTATGTGTGGATGTGGAGAAGGTGGGTGTTAAAACCCACAAGAGAACAGGCTATATCAGTCGATGTGAAATTATCACTAAACTTATGTTTACTTGAACTTTAGTGGAATCTGTGTCTCACTGACAATGAAGATTTCAGAGTGAGGGCCTCTGGGGGGTTTTCCTCCCTCACAACAATTGTTAGCTTAGCATTACAGCGCTAACATGTAAAACTAAATGCTACTTTACTGTTTTACAACAAAAATATGTTTTACATTGACAAACATGTTTAATTCAGGGCCCAGTTCAATTGGGATCAAAAAAAAATTGTTGTCTCTCGCCGTTGAAGTACACATTTGTTCCGAAATAAGGTCAGAAGCAGAAGTGAGGGACTTTCAGGATCTGTGTTTGAGACATACATGCTGTGACGTCGAGCAGCCAGAGAGCTCCTGCTTTGCCACTTGTGCCATATCAACTCTTTCTTATTTGGCCTTTTCCACTACAGGAACCGAACACGTAACCATCATCACAGGCTCTGCTTTTATTTGGTCCTGGAACGACATTTTTGTAGCTGCTCAGGAGGAGAACTTACATAAGCTGCTCCTGGCATAACACACCTTTATCTCTGTTGCATTGTGGGTAATATATACGCATAATCTTCTGTAGGAAATCTCTAGTTCTGCTGCACTGATTTTTATCCTCTTTTGGTCCAACAATGTCTCAGGAGTGCCAAGCTAAACAGATGGATTGGTCTGTGAAAGCAGTACTGCAAGGAGACATGTTTCAATATATACAGACAATATTCTGATTCAGAATATTCAGAATGTTTTGGACATTTTACTGTATCATTGTTTGAGTGTTTTGTGTAAAGAGGTGAAAACTATATATTAGGCCATAAATGCTGCGGTGTGAGTCCCCAGTTTGTCTCTCCTGTGTTACCGTTACAGTTCAAGTCACAGAGCTAAGACAGACATCCAGACTCAAGTTGTAAAACACATGCAAAACGGGAATTAAAATATTATCAACACTTCAGCCAAATGGTTAGAAGAGTTTTGTAAGAATATTTAAATAACTTTTAAGAGCAGTGCTATGTTTTTTAAAAAGGATGCTTAATTCTGTGACTTGAATGTTATTAGATCGGATTAAACTTTGTTGTCATCATGCAGCGAACGGGTAAAGAGCTAATGATGACAGCATCTAACCAGAAGTTCAGGAATATATTGTTTCATATAGATAAGTGCAGGAACCAAGTACTACAGCTATTTCTTATCATATGTACATTGAAGTAACAATTTATGAACACTAAACAGTATACGTGAATATTTTAAAAAAGTGGAGTGGAGTTAGAGAACGGAGAGTGCAAATGTAAGGATGAAGTTGCATCTATGTATTTTTATTAAAACGTACACACAGCTTGATATACTTGTATTTATATATAATGGTAATACATGAGAGGGATATAATCTGGGGGCTATATCAGCTGCACTTATCCCATTGTTGTCCGTCACATACCTGCACTGGCCTCCAAAAAACATGCGATAAAAATTTTGTTGAGTTTTCAATGACGTGTTCAAAACAATTAGGTTTGTAAAACACAGTGTAAACAAAAGGCAGAACCGAGCAACAAAGCCTTACAGGTTCAATTCCCGCAGTGGAAAACTACCTCTAAATAACCAATTTAAGCTAACAGCTGACGTGAAGAGGTGTGACATTACTGCACAGTTAAGTTTTTAAAATCTTGTGATAAATATGTCCTTCACACATAAATCACAGAGAAACTCCTGCGATCTTCATTTGACTCTACAGATAAATATTCTACAGTAAATACTACAGCATGATTACGTTTGATTCTCTAAATACCTTTTACATTTCTAAAAAGACTACCGTTGATTGATTCCTGCATCGATTTTTGATCTATTTCATTTCTGCTAAATACTGCAAATTGTACTGATCAGCTGATTAAAATGCAGATTGTTGTAATCTCTGATGTCTCATCTGTGTTGATCATAGGCAGGTGAAGCAAATATGAAATATTGTGATATATAAAGTGCATAAAAGTGGATAACAGCATAGTAACAAAATAATAACAGCTGCTTGGACAAACACTATAAATATGGCTCCCTTCATGGCCAACTTCCTCTAGTGTGACGGTTTGGTTAGTGTTTGCTGAGTTTGCTAATACCAAAAAATACTTAAAGGGTGATTCAAATACCTCTTTTGGTAAAAGTCGTACATTGTTCTTTACGCTCAAGTTAAATAAAGAACTACTTTATAACTCAGATGTACATTAAAAAACTGACAACTTACAGTATGTTAGGATCAAAGTGCCATGTTGTAGTCTCTCTAAAAAGGAGCACAGACCCGGCTGGTGCATCCACGACTATATTTAAAATCATCCAAAAGAAGGTTTGCATTGCTTGTGTAGAGACGTTTGTGTGTTGGACGTACAGTGGAGGTCTGGCAGAAGTCCTTCAGTAAGGAATTTGGTTCTGGTAATACTGCAGCATGTCGTACGTTTTGCTCCTGTTGAAAACAAGTTTGTGAAAATGTTATAAAGTAGATTTAAATCATATTAACTCTTTTGCATAATCTTAATGTCATGTGAGGTTACCTGCTACTGAGGAAACAGCTTTGGATGATTTTGATGATGAACGCTGCTGCTTCTTTCTCACTCATTTGGGGATTAAACCGTCCCCTGATTAAAAAAAAGAATTAGGTTTAAAGCTGTATTAATTCATATTCTGGCCACTTGGGGGCAGCAGAACATGGAGGACACACAATATGGACAGAAGTTTTTTTATGATGCTTATTCACTCATCCAGATACAGGGCAACATTATCTTCCATGCCAGGTCGTGTTTCTGCATATTCAATTCAACTCTTCTTTTAGCTCCATTTTGTCTTTCCTGAGAAAAATATCTGTCTGTTTATCAGCTGAACGCTTCACTGGGTTCACCGGGTAGTTGCTAACTTTGTGGGTCTCTCACTTGGTGCTGAGCAAATTATTATTTAGTAGAGTTTCTTACTAAAAACGAGGTTGATGAGAGCATTGAGGCTGATCCGGACAGTAAAGTTGTGAGCCGTAAAACTAGAGCAGTGAGCTTAAACAGTGGTTCTCAACCTTTTTCACATCAAGGACCCCCAAACTGACTTGGACCATCCTGACTTGGATAAAAAATTGTCCCCCAGAGTCCCCCCAACTGATAAGATTTTTGCTTTTAGGTGTTTTATTACAGGAAGAATATGAAACCCATGGCCAAAATCACACAGTCACACATTCTGTCATTGTTTTGCTTATGGGTGGAAATTTAGGGAAAATTAAGTCTGCTGGAGCCTCCTCAAGGACCCCTGGGGGTCCCCGGACTCCCCTTTGAGAACCACTGAACTAAAAGATGCTAAAACGCTCTGTAGAGATGAGACGAGCTGCAGAATTGGATAATATTTACATGTCAGCGTCTGTGAGCGACATCTTCTATAGGCATTTTTTTCAACAATTGCAAACGTTAAAATATTGAAAAAAACAGAAGTTTTATTTTAAGCAGAAAAGAAGAACTGGTCCATACAATTGGCTTTGTTTGCTACTGTGATGTTTTACCAGTCATATTTTCATATTTCACTATAGTAGAAACTAAGAGTTTATACACGCACACACACGCAGACAGACAGACAGACAGACATCCTACTGCTGGACTTACTTGAGGAGTTTAATGGTTTGTCCTCTGAAGCACGGCAGCCCGGTGTCCAGCATGAGGGTCACTAGAGAAACCACTGCATCCATGTAGGGTCTTTATGTTCAGAGGAGAAACAAATAACAACAAGAGTGATCAACAAAGTTACACAAAGTTACAAAGAGGGTCTGAAATTTACTTTGTTTCTGCCACTCAGAAATTTTATCAGACACTTATGAAATATATGCGCTAAATGAGGGAAAAACATTCAGCTCATTTAGGGGTAATTTAATGTAAATGTAATTTAAAGCTCAATATATTTACATAAATAATAATTACATGCATGTTTGCATGTAAAAAGGACCCATATATTTGACTCCACCTTACTTAACAAGGTCTCTCAAAGTTCACCACAGTGTGTTATACAGTCAGTGCTCAAAACAAAACCCACAGTTCAACCACCATTATAAAAGTTCCCAAGTGCTTCCTTTGACTTTAATCCTAAAACATCCGTGTTTATGCTCTTTTGTCTTGCAGCAGATTTCTGGCAGACTTCTCAAAACGACACGGATAGTTTTCTTTCTTTCTACAAACCTTCCTCGTTTCCTTACCGTACGGCCAGATACCCTCTGACACACATCTCCATGAACCACTTGAAAGGCGTGGCCTCCATCTTGCCCCCCATGATCATCACCATCTCGTCCGTCAGCTTGATGTCCGGCTCCCAGCCCAGGTTGCCGCCGGGAGAGCTCTCGAACATGAAGCCAAAGTCTGGAGAAGAAGGAACACAAGCAATGACCATCGCTCTGAATAAAAACAGGATGGATAAGAGAGAATACTATCCACTGAGGAGATCACATCAAGACAAACCAGAATCTAACGATGTGGCCACCACAATCACTCAGTCCAGACCACAGCCTAACAGTGAGTCCATGTCCGTATGCCATACCTATGTGGATGAGGTGGCCTTTGCTGTCCAGCATGATGTTGCCGTTGTGTCTGTCTTTGATCTGCAGCAGGAACAGCAGGAGGCTGTAGGCGGCCATGCTGCGGATGAAGTTATACCGAGCCTGTGGAGAGCAGAAGAGGACATTGGCAGGGGTGCAGTGAAATTCTGCTTGAATTTATTGACACGCCATCCCTGGCACAACTGTGAGTCATGTTCAGGAGGTAGAAATCTTCTCTAGAAGTCTCTGCACCTTTGATGGTGATACCAACAGGTAAGGAAACGCGGCAGCGTCGTTTTCGTTTGAGGAGGTTTTATGCCATCATGTCTGTACATGATCTTTAACTGAATCAGGTCCGGTGCAACCTGTTTATCTCCTTGTCAAACCAGTCCCTCCAGCATTTCACAAAGTCACTAACTATTATCACAAATTCAACAAATTCGTGTGAATTCAGCACGACTTGCGATTTTGACCAATCACTTGTCTTACATTATCAGCGTTTACTGCAAAATGTTGTCATACGTCAGCAAACTGACTTCCTTGTTTTGTTTCCAGATCTTCTTCACCAAAGCGGGGATAAACTAATTTTGCAAAAAGCGCAGTGTTGTGCATAAAATGAAATCGTCAATAGCCAAACTCTTTGCCGCCGCAAAGCATCATCTTAGAATGGCAGAAATGCATGGAGGACGTCAGACGAGCTAATCACAGTCACACAGGCTGCTGCATCCTGGTAAACTGCAAGCACTAAAATAATGAACGTGATATCCGGTCTATTCTGGTTCCCTTGTTAGACTCCCATTAATCTAAACAGATGTAAACACTCACATAACAAGTTAGAACAATTTAAAATGATGTCTTGACAAATTTTACAACAGATACATTCTCTCCCCTAACTTTTTCACACGCCGTTACAGAAACATCGGACAATACAAGACAGGGTTGATAGTGGACTCTCAGTTTTAGAAACCAAAATCATAAGACATGAATAAAAAGGAAGACGGCCAAAGATTAAAAACCTCCGCACCTTCTGGAAGGCGAGGGTGGATTCATCGCCGTACTGATTACGGAAGTAATCGTACATCCCGAAATCCGTCTGCCTACCAAGTTGGTCACGAGACTTGCAGTCAGGGATGCACTCGATCACGCCACACTGAAGAAAAGAGGAGCAGTTAATAAATACCTGTTCTATGTTTAAAGTCTCAAAGTTTTGGCCATCATTCCTATTAATTACCAGTGTAAATGTTGATAAATGGGGAAGGAAGTGACAGGAGCGTTTTTTAAAAATTCATTTACGTTTATGTTTATAAGAAATGTGAATTCTGACATTACCAAAACTTTTCATTCTCTGCTGTTACTGTAGTGACACAGCTGTTACTGTCAATTTTAAACTTTGCCTTTGGAACAGACAGCAAACCTGCCCGAGGATCTCACCGTACGCGCCGTATGGTACTAAAAAAGGTCAGAGTTAGTGTAGGGAGAGAGGCCATGAAGAACCTTAAGGCTCGTGCAGACTACACGACTTTCAGCATCAGCAGATGGCCGTGCCATTCACACTACACTATTTGAATAGTCTTGAAGTCGTTGTGGCGTACACACTCGGTGACAGGGGGTCACACACTACACGAGCTGACAGCGACTGTGTCACCAGACGCTGGTCTCCAAACCACGTTTGGTCAAGAAAACACAGGTGAAATGTGAAACGGGAAAAGACGCGATCCTGCAGATTAAACAGCTGTTTATTATAAAGATGGCGATTAAAAAGACAAAGAATCTGGGTGAAAGGGTGGATCAGCACACGCAGGTAGCAGGGATCGTCTGAGCTACAGAGAGAGCTGGAGGGGAGGGAAAAGTGTTTTGCGGTGAAAAAGTAGCTGCCTGCTGTCATTGGCTGGATGTGGACTCGGCCGACTCTTGCAGATATTTGGCGTGCCAGATATCTAGCAGACGTCGGTGATGTGTCAGAAATGTGTCGGTGAGCCGTTTTACTTACGTTAAACTGTGTGAAACAGCAATGTCAACATTTAAACTGTAAAACATCATCATCACTATGAGGAAATGACGAGGAAATGGGTGATGGAATCTTACCCCTGGTGCAGTGGCCACCACTCTGTAGGGGAACACGAACAGATCCAGGCCCACCAGCTGGAAAATATTCTTAAAGAGCCCGATGATCTGCAGAGCGAGCATATCCTGGAGACGGAGGAACGCACGGGCGTCACAAGAGAAAGTGAGTCAAAGACTCCTCCCCTAAAATGTTCCAGTGAATGAGTTCAGTGCAGTACCTGTCTGCAGTCATCTCCCACTTTAAAGATGGCAGCCTGCCAACAAATCCTGCGTGATTCGTCTGGATTCTCCTCTCCGTCTTCCGGAGAGTCCGAGGGGCAGCGGAGACCCTCCCTCTCCAGCTCGCTCACCCCGCAGCGCTTCACCTTGAACTTGGCCAGATAGGGAGCCTTGGCAGCACTGTGACGACAGAGAACACAGAGATCAACACTACACATGGACAGAATTAGGTCCCGAGGAGTAGCACCAAAATATGCAGAAGCAAAGTCTCCGCGTGAAGCATCAATTAAAATCTGACGTTACCTCTGCATAGGTGTTCCAGATTTGTAGTCGATGTCCAGAACGATGGCTTCAGGGTTACTTGGTAGGTAACAGCCTAGAAAACACCAACAAGAGACAGACAACAGCAGGCTCACGTTGACATTTTATATTCTGTTTTTTATATATTCACATATTCACACTTCACTAACTCGTGTTTCTCACAGAGGAATATAGTAAGCAGCGGCGGAGGAGTGGAGGCAGGCACATCTGGCATCATATTGCCCGGTTGATGCCTGATTGTCGATGACTTGAGACAAAAATTGATGAAGATTGTTGATATTTTATGATCCTGTAATTTACTTTTTATTTTCATTGCAAATTCTTATAGTATATGTTTTGAATGTCTCCAGTAATGTCGGTTGTGCTGCTGCCTGTCTTGTCTCTCGGGAATTTTAATCTCAATGAGACATTTCCTGGTTGAATATAGTTTATAATAATGCACACAAAACATATGAAGAGCTTGTGAACAGTTTATACAAGCACAGCTTAAAAGATTAGTCGAATAATCAAAAAAAAAGACAGAAAATCAATTGGTAACTATTTTGATAGTAGTTATTTTTCCATGTAAAAACATTTCATGGTTCTGTGATGGTTCCATATATTGCTGCTTTTCTTTTAAATATTATATTAATAAACTTTATACAGCACTTAACAAAACAGAGTTACAAAGTGCTTAAACACACATTTATAAACTGTTTAACACAAAGGCAAATCTAAATCAAGCAGGCTAAAGTTAACAGTGATACGGTTAAAAGGACATATGAGACAAGACAGAAATGGAAGGAGGCACTAAAATTAATAAAAAGGCTCTTTTGTAAGAAGTCTTTTCTGAGGTCTTTGTTCTTTTTGTTGTTTGTTTGTGTCCCCTATTTTTAAATACATCTGAAGAGAAATTAAAACACTACAGGAGTGTGTCCAATAAAATTTAAGTTTGCTTTGAATGAAGACTTTAAAAAAACCCTGCAGCAGCTGCTACTTTTAAAAATCCAGTCTACTACTTCTACTTTGAAATGCTGCGTTACCTGGCTGGACTTTGATATCCGACAGAGCTTTGAGACAGGCCCTTTTCCTCTCCTCTCCCTTTGGAACCGGCCTGAAAAATGAAAAAAAAAAAATCTCAGGATTCACATTGCACCAAAACATTTCCTCGTTTGCTAGTGATTTGTGGAGCAGTGGTGATGAAGTTACTTGAGAATGGCAGACACGTTGGTGATCTTGTTGAAGAAGTCGAACTCTCTCTGGTAGAAGTCTTTGGCCGGACCCAACAGAGAACCTGTGATCTCCTCCACCATCTGCTCCAACAGCTCCCCGATGTCAGCTACACAGATTAGATTAATAAGGCAGCGATAAATGTCATTACATCAACTTCATTTTAATTTAATTAGGCTTAACGTGGGTTTTCCCATCAGGCAGACATTGTAATTACACATTAAAAGGAAAAAGATATCACATTAACTTAACATGGACGAGCCCGAAACACACTGCTAGAAGGAAAAAATGTAGGATATAAAAAAAATTGAAATTGCAATTTTAGATATCAATAACAAATAAAATGAGTCAAATGCAAATGTATTCAGACTGCACCACACATATTGGATTTTCTGGTAATATGTTGAATAGACAAACTAAACTTTCACAATCTTTGAGGTGGAAAATACACAATGCCAACCACAGAGAATTGTTGGGTCCTCTGTTGTTACACATATCTTCTACCAAGGAGTGTGAGGTGACCTTTACGGTGCTGACCTTACATTTCTACTGCATTTAATGCAAGTGAAGGAAAATCCATTGCATGCAGGCATTTTGGTGTTACAGGAGCTTTGTGCTTGGATGATCTCCTGCACTCGATGTTCCATCTGTTGAGAGCCACTCTGCAGACCTCTATGTCTGATTTAAGGTACTTTTGCACCACAGCTGCACTGCAAGTTGCCATTTTAGTATGAAGGAAATCCTCACCACTGAAACCGCTCAAGTTATATTACTGTATTCTGCAACTTCAAGACCAGATGTAAGTGTTTAGTTACAACAGTCAGGTGGCAGCGTTCTTTGTAGGTTCCTGCAGGTATTTTTCTCAGGAAAAATGGTGCACACAGTGGTGAGAATTCCCAGGAAATACTAATTTCCCAATCCCTGGTATTAAAGGGCTCTGTGATCGGTCTGATACCACTGCTGCTCTCTAAGGCTACGTTCAGACTGCAGGCCAATGTGACCCAAATACGATTTTTTTGCCCACGTGACTCAGATCTGATCTTTTTCTGACAGTGTGAACAGGCCAAGTCACATGGAATCTGATCTTTTCCAGTTCGGAATTGAGCCACTTCCATATGTGGTCCAAATCCGATACAGATTGGATCTTTTTAAATGCGACCTCAGTCTGGACGCTCAAGGACTCTGACGTCACTGTAGAGCAGCTGTTCTGCTGTAGACGGAGCCGCCGTGAACGAAAAAGCTCCACAAAAACCATTATTAAACATTTGGCTCTCTTCCTTCTCTACCTCGCTATCATCTGCTCACAGATTTCCTTTCTTACACCTGAAATCCACCGGACCGGGGCTTTCTTCTGAGTTACATGCATTCTACACTGGAGTCGGATATGGGCCACATTTAAACTATAATGTGAACTGTCAAACAAAAAAAGTACAGCTTGGATCTGGGAAAAAAATCGGAATTGAGCATTAAGGCCTGCAGCCTGAACGTAGCCATAGCGTCACTGTAATGTGAGTCCACTCACGATCTTTGTGGTGTCCCTCTTCATCCATGAAGATGTTGGTCTTCATGTTCCAGATGAACTGGTGGGCGAGAAGCTGAGACTTCTGGGCCGCCCACAAGATGTACTCTCTCACATAACCCATCTAAACAGGACGGATGATCAGAGTTTATTACTACTGCTTCATAAATGACAATTAAACCCTTATCAAAACAGCTGCTGATTATTTTCTGTCACTATAGTTTACGTTAAAATAAGCATGTCATCATCAACGGCCCCTCTTCTTAATTTACTGCTGATTCTTGAGCTGTAAGTATCAAATAATGAACAGCCACTCTTCTGTCTAAACAGTAAGATGTAAAGGCCAAACACTGTTGATGTCACATGTTATCTAAAAATTACAGTTTGTATTTGTTTTCTGTCACCTGTGTTGTCTTAAGTCAGTGAAGGCAAAGTGGTTCGTGTTTACCTTATCATACCGGAGAGCCTGAACAATCTGAGGAATGTAGAACAAGATGGCATCCTAAGAAGAGAAAAATGTCATGTTGCAGAGAGCTGTGAGTTTTGTCCTGCTGCAGCTGTTACAGTAATGAGGAACTCTGAGCTACTGCAAAAAGTGTGAGACTTACTGGAGGAAAAGAGCGAAGCACTTTAACCCCGTACTGCGCGGTGAGAGGATGAGGAGGGTACATGCTGCTGAAGTAGGACAGACCGGTGGGCGGGTCTGCCGGAGCCCAACACAGGATGTGGCTCAGCTCAGGAGAGTCAGCATCAATAGTGTGCCACGTCACCAGGAACTAGGAGGCAGAACAGTGAAAAAGAAAATATTCAAAACACGTAAAAAAACGCTTCCAAAGCTTAATAGCTGAACTTCACTAGACTAAGTCCTCTTACCTTGACGGCCTCGGGTACATCACTGACAGCTCCGGGGTCCAATCTCACCAGCCGGGTCACTTCAGCAACAATGGCGTCATTCTTAAACCTGGGAAAAACAAAATGGGTTAAAAAAGTAAATAATATACAGTCTAGAACAGGAGGGAGTTCAGTCTCCTTAAAGTTTATATTAAATAATAAAGGGTAAGTACAACCATTTCTTCCAGGTTCTGTTCCACAAGTAAGAAAACCTCATTCATAATCAAATTTACAATTGTAATTACATTAATTAGTAAAGGATGAATATAGACAAATGTGAGCTCTAGCTTTTGTCTTGTAACAAAAGAAAAATGGTTTAGCTTGTTTAAATTTACTCAAGCATCAGTAACACATCAATAAAGCATCAGTACAGTAAGAGATCTACATGTGACAATAGACACTAAGGGATAGTAGCATGTACGGCATCAATGGGGTAAATCCCTAGGGAATTTAGTAAGAGTAAATACAAGAAAGGACATATATGAACACAGGGAGAGCATGTTAGCTTGTTAAAATCAAGTAGGTAGATTAAAGGTAGAGTAGAGAAGGCAGAGAAACAGCAGATTGCTGGAGGTGAAGTCAGGACTTCTGCTCTGTTTTTCCACAAGTAGGAAACAAAAACACGTCCGTCTCTCATTAGGGTAACTCTTGAGCTGAACCATTTAAATGTTTATCTGTTACATGCTAAAACAGAGGTTTTCAAAGTGCGAGGCGGGCCTCTCCCAGCAGGGTTTCAAACAGTTTCAGGGGAGGCTCAGTGAACTGAAGTGAGATAATATTACATTAGAAATCAAAAGGAGGTCACGCTGAATAGCCTACGTGTGATTTAGATAAAGAGAGAGTTCAGAGATACAGCAGTTTAGGGAACCTGTTTTTCCCACTTCATCAGAGTCAGAAACTAATTAATGTCTTAGGACAGACCTTCATTTAATGAATCTGGTGTAGTCTGAAGTTATGTCAAACAGAAGAGAGATATTAGGCTCAATTGTTAAGTGTCTATGGGATCAAAGGAAGAACTGAGTGAAACTAAGCAAGTAAACTAAAGAGGGGTAAGGGGGCGCCTCTTTCCAAGGGGAGGGGAGGCCCTCAGTCCAAGACTCTGAAAGTCCCTGAGCTAAAACAAAGTGCAGCTGTAGCACAAGTAAAGCCATAAAGTCAGCAGTTACATGGAGTCACTTTAAGAGTTATTTCCGTCTGTTTTGGGGAAATATAAGACACAAACAGAGAGAGTGTGGCAACCTAGTTGGTAGCTGCATAGCCAGGTAGGGTGCGATACCCCAGGCCAGGTTGACATTGTCCTTCCACTGTTTCTCAGTCAGACTGATGTATTTGGACCTCCAGTTGGCGATGCTGGTCTCCACTGACTGCTCCGTGGCGATGGCCAGCTCCTGAGTGGAAAGGGGGTTGTACCACGTCGTCAACCGTTCGATCTCGCTGGCCTGGAAACACAGGGGGAAGGGCAGCGCAGGGACGAGAGCGTGAAGAGCAGCTGATAACGAGCAGCAGCGTTAAAACCAGAAATCGACAATTCGCCGTCGACCCTTACCAGTAAGGCCAGCAGCAGAGTCCTGCGTTTCATGTAGTATTTGTGAAGCTGCGTCCCCCTGTTGCTCTTCTTGGACAAGCCTAGGAGGAGAAGATGTGCAGAGAGTCTAAGCATGCTGTCAGATTAAGTTCTTGGGCTTTTCTGTCTAAGTCACGAATCTGTGTTTTTGCTCTCTTCCTGTACGCGTCGGCCGACTTTCTCCATCAGCAGTATGTTTTATAAAAGGCGGCGAAAGGTTTGTTTCCCCCGTGATTGCAGTTTTACAGCACCATGTGAAGGAGGCTTCTTAATGACGTAGCGAAATGATTAAAACCAACGTGGTACAGAATAACATCTGCACTGGCGTGCTCACTGTTTCTTTACCTGGTCCGTGCTTGTACAAAATATCCACCCTCTCTGCACCTTTTAACGTAATAAAAGATAACACCTTTCTCTGCTAACTGGTTGCCGATATACCTTGGTAGACGTTGACGTATCATGTAAAGTCTGTATGTTACACTGCAAGTTTCCCAACATGCATTTCACATCAACCAGCGGGCCATGGTGGAGAATTTGAACCAGACAAACATGCGTTATCATTTTGGTCCTACAACTGTTTTTAAAATATCGTTTTAGATTTTGAATATGATGTTAATTGCCTCCGTGAAAGTTTTCTTTTTAGCATGTAGCAGGCCAGCTCTTAAGATGACTGCCCTTTTGTAATCTACAGCTGGCACAGATGGGTCTTTAGTGTTTTAAAGACATAGTTCCTTTTGCAAGATCAACGTAGGTCTCAGAGTTGAAATTTTACATTTGGTTCATTATTTTATTGGATAGTTAATGTTGTATTTGCCTGCCTTTGTGTACTTTTGGTTTCACAGATATACAGATCCTTCACAGCATATATCTTAACCAAACTCATGGTTAAGCGGATGTTTGAGATAAAATTATTTACTGTTATGTTTAAGTGTAATCCCCTGAATCCGGTAAGCAAGAACTTACTTCTCTCAGTACTGAGAAGGGCCTCTTTAATCTGTACTATAGTCTTATTATTGCAGTACCTGATTTCTTGGATGCGGTGGACATGCCACTGGACAGTGGGTAGGTGTTGATCCATCCCTGGCCGCTCTGCTGGGAACGAGAGCTGGAGTCTATGTTGCTCCTGAGGTCGGCAGCGTTCATCACTGACAGGCTGTTCAGGGACGGGTCCTGATTATCTGTTTGCATACAAACAGATTTAGCGTGGCCAAGACACAAGCACATCCAAACTGTAACTTCAACTTGTCCTACGATAAAATGTACTTATTTCAAAAACACATAACACCACAAACTAAGTCAGTATTACAGTTTTTAAACAGTGAAAAGCATCAACAATATGATCGATGATGAGGGAGTTTCTGAGGAGCGGGATGAGCTGTATCCGTTGGTCCTCTGCTGCTGTGATGGTCATGCATTTGAAAGCAGGGAAATCCAGCGAGATTTACATGTAGGTAGAAGTTGCCTTGAATCACTGATACTGGATCAGATATTATTTTGTCTTGTTAATGCACATGGGGCTGGAGGTATATTATTCTGATCCAGGAGCAGCGGTTTAGAGGACTCGTCTACCTGAAGCGCTTCGATGTATATGAGAATGAAACCATGTCTTTTCTCGAGGTTGTCGGGAATGAAGAGGAGAGGATTTTCTGGGGTGGAAGAAAAAACATTTTAAATTTGAAGTTTCTTCTTTTGGTAACATGTTGATCCAATCGAGGAGAGGGGCAGACGGGCGGGCTGACATGATGAATAATCATGCATCTTAACGCAGGTGACAAATTTGGGCTTTTCCTCACAGCTGCTAAACGTGAAGAGAACATTTAACAGATTGATTTTAAAAGTACAACGAGTAAGATACGGAAATATAGGAGAAAGATGAAGAGCAAGATAATAAGAGGGACCAAGAGAAAAACATTGAGGAAACTAAGCTATAAAACATTAGAAGCTAGATAGATACCAGGATCTATCAGCAGCATAGTGAGGAAAAACAGCGTCAAATTTGCCACGCGTCGTAGCATGCCCCTGCTGCAGTGCAGTCCGAGCTCCACCACTTTAGGCTTACTTAAGATAGATAACGGAGAAGTGCTGGACACGATAAGCGATCCAAATATCCCAGCAGAGAGTGTGCTCGGGGCTGGGGTAGTACCAAGCTCACCAGGTGGGACCAAGTGGCACGCTGCCAGGTACTTCTTGTCAGACAGGATGCTGGCGTAGAAACGTATGATGATGCTGATGTCCTCGCGGAGATGCTTGTCACCTTGGGTTGGGAACTTTGGAGCCACGCTGGAGAGACAGACGATGTTAGATTATGAATTTTAAAGTTAGTTGGATTATCAATTTTTGATTTAGTTAGCAATATATATTTTTTTAAATCATGTTTTGATCATTTGTTATGAGTTTTCAGTGTTTTTACTAACATGTTGATGTTAAGCAGGTTTACCACGTTCAACATCGTAGCAGGTTGACAACATATGTGAATTATCATTACTGCTACTTTCCATCGTTTGCATCCTTTAGGTTTTTATGCAGCAGCTTAAAAGCGTGAGCACATTACTCCATTTTTAGCTCCACTGGCTTCCCGTCCGCTTTAGAATTGATTTTAAGATTTTATTGCTTGTTTTTAAAATTTTACATGGGGTTAGCACCTTCTTATTTATCAGAACTTTTACATGTTCACACTCCTTTCACAGCGCTGAGGTCATCCAATCAGATGCTCCTCGATGTCCCCAGATCCGGGTTAAAAACTGAGGGTGACTGAGCGTTTTCAGTCGCTGTCCAAAACTTTTTGTTTTTTTTCCGCTATTTTCTGACATTTTATAGCCTAAATTATTCACCAGTTAACTAAAAAAAATATTACAGGATTAACTGATTGCATGAAAATGTTTGTTGCACTCTTGGATGTGTGCTTGCACAGGGTGTGTGTTGGTACCTGAAGTAATCAAAGGCTGTAGAATAGATCTTCTCACGGAGCACATTTCTTACAGTTGCATTTGTGAGGACGTCAGAGTGAAGCAGAGCCAGACCCAGAGTCAGCAGCCTGAAGGACAGAAAAACACAACTAAAAATACATTTGCCTCTCAAAATTTTGCACTTTAATCTACATACATAAACCAGTTTCCTTAAAAAAAAACAACAAGCTTATTGTGAAGACAACTAAAAGAGTAAACACACATGATCTTTAAGCACTGTGTGTGTTCATGTACCTGAAACGCGGTCCAATGGCAGCTACGTGGCGGTTGAGGCTACTTTTAGCCCCGCCGACATTGAGCGACATCGAGCGTTGCAGCAAACTGCCAAAGATCTCCACTTGATCTGCGCTGGAATACTTCGCAATCTCAAACCTCTGGACTAGAAACTACAGAAAAAGAAGCAGACATGAGAGGCGTCAACTGGTATAGAGGAAGAAGAAGACTGATGCACGTAGTTTGTCACCCGAGCAGATTGCCTTTCGTCTGACCTCGATCCATATGTGGTGAGGCGTAACATCTGGAGGGCAGGGGACAGGCTGACTTTCCTCTGATGCAGCCAGAGGATCGGCCTCCACCTGAGCGTCGGAGAACAAGCCCATCTTCAGCTCCACGGTCATCTGCCACGCTCCCGCCATCTCTCGCATAAACTAGGCAGCCAGAGAGGAGATCGACAGTGTGTATACAAAACAAATGCACTCACAAGAACGAGAGATTGTGATCTAAGGAGCCCACAATCTACTATTCTGGTGAATCTGTATTTACTGTTCTGCTTCCAAACTTTAACGATGTGGCTCTTCTTTGCCTGCAGACTTGTAAACGATGCAATTGAGTTGCAAGAACTGGAAAAGTGTTATTATTTTATTATGCTATCTATTAGCTTCTGCTTACAACTTCCAATTTAACTTCATTTTGAAACCTGTGTAGTAATATTGTGCACATTTAGAAATGCATGGGCTATTTCAAGTGTAGCTAAAGCCTACAGGGCATTTTATTTCAAAATATTACAATTTATTTGGAGCGTGATTCCGATTAAATAGATTGTGATATTGCTTTTTATCATGTTGCACAAGAGTGAAAATGAAAAAGCACAATCTATGTACCGGCACTTCCACCCCAACACGTGCTGCCAGCAGCCACTCCCAGCAAGCGATAGCCGTTTCCATGCCGTGCGCTGTAAACATCTTGAGAGGAGACCAGCAGAGGTGGTGCAGGAGCTGAGGATCGCAGTCTAGAGTCCAGAACACACAAAAAGGATATTCAGAAAACAAATCCGGAGCAGACACACATAAACATAACTGCGAGTTTTAGCAGCAAAGATAAGCTCAGAGAAAGTGAAACCTTTGGTGCTGATGAGCAAGGCGGCCAGTTTGAACATGGCCTCAGTGAAAGCCTCGGGCTGCGCCGAGTCCAAAGCCTCTCCCATCTGCTTAATCATCATCCGGCCCAGATCGGGCTGTCCTCGAACTGCATGTGCAAAGTGGATCATGCCAGATACCTAC
The DNA here is from genome assembly GCA_029875015.1 of Lepomis gibbosus. Taxonomy (NCBI): domain Eukaryota; kingdom Metazoa; phylum Chordata; class Actinopteri; order Centrarchiformes; family Centrarchidae; genus Lepomis; species Lepomis gibbosus. Next base: position 25,366 of record JAPMOB010217283.1, on the reverse strand, counting down.
ACACAAAAGGGAAAAGAAATGAGCAGGAGAAGCACAAGTATAAAAGGGTTTTATCTATTACATAGCGTTTATATCCACAGGACCCAGCCGCATCTTGTTCTGATTGTGCTACAGCTCCACGACCACTCCGACAAAGATTCAACCTCCACCGGAAACATTTCACAAACTAAGTGACCTTTTGCAGACATTTCCGTGTTGGAATATAAAAATGTTGTGGCTGCGCTTTAAGAAGACAGCATTTTGTTGCTTCTAACTTGTTCTGTTGTCACATATTTTAAATGTCGATACAACTGATCACACAGTACAGCTGTCAACATGTTTACTTTGTCAAACCACGATCATAAGATAATGATTTTATCAGCACAGCAGCTTGGCTTCATATGGAGTATTTATCTGCTCCGATCATTTCGAACCATGTCATTCTATACTCACAGCGTTGTCTTGTAACAGAACCAGAAAAATAATGCAAATAATAACAACTAAATTGTAACATCAGCTGTATCAAGACAAAGTACATGTGATAAGAGACCTGGAGGTTAACATGGCCGGATTCTGTGGACATGGGCCATAAAAGCTTTATGATCTGGAGGTTTTACCTCTCCAGCGTATCTGTTCCTGAGGTTGAGGGAGGCCATGAAGTTAGAGTAGTCCTTCTTCACACAGGCTGGCCTCTCAGTCAGCTGAGTGGACTACAGATGACAGCACAAGAATTAAGCATCTGACATGTAACTGATTATGCAGAAAGAATGTAAGATATCTGAAACATTGACTACTTTATTAAGTCCTGGAATACGAAACATTGCTGTCTTTATCACTCTGGCTTTTTGTCATCCACACATACTGCAAGTGTCTGTTATATAAATGTTCCTCATGACTTTGTTCAGACGTGACGGGACATTTACAGAAAGAGCCACAATGTGTTCATGACGTCTGACAGCTGGTGTGTGAGAGAGAGAGCGGTGTCTTCATCGCTGTTCTCGAGCCTCTCACTGGAAAAGAAGTCCGCTGCCGATTTTATAATCTCATACAGAGCAAAAGCACAGAATAACAAGACATTATAAAACTGAATTCCTATTGGCTGTATGTAAAGCATTCTTCTGGATAGCTATACGTTAATCAATACAGTTGGCAGGCTTGAAAATTATATATTTATGCAGGGAAGTGCTGCTCTAATTATATTGGTATATTGGTTTCTCCAGTTGCTTACTTAACTGTTTTTGTGGGAAAATCCTTTGTATAGACGATTCTGATACAAGAAAAATCTCCTCTACAAAGTTAAATTCTCTCATTCTCAGATTTTCATGGTTTATTAAACAGTTTTTGTTACATGTATTACAGTGATCTAGATCAGGCGGAACACGATTCTTCTCTGTGCATGTGTGAACAGTATTTAAGCTGGACTTTTTCTGCCCCCCTCCTTCAGAAGCTAAACAAAGTTCAAGCCTCCTCACTGCTGCAAAACTGGCTTTTATTTTAATCAATCATTAACAATACAGGTAGATTGAAAGAAACAAGATTCACGTTAGCAACTTGCCTTGTTAGCATCAGAGCGCTTTTGTTTGTTTATATCATATTCATGCAACTTTAGGTCTGCTCATCCACAACCCCCCTGAACTGGCTCTACGTCCACCCTGAGGGGCCCATCCCCAGGTTGAGAACTACTGGACTATGCCGTGCTGGAAGTGTTACTGAGATTTTAAAGGTTCAAACTAACATGATTGCCATAATGACTTTTAGTCAAGGCGTTTATTCAGACAGGAGTCCAACAAGTAAAATTGCCATCAAAGTTAAGTAATGAATGCATTTATGAAAGGGGCTTCACATACATAGCCCTCTTACTGTAAGTATTCAGGATGTTTATCAGAACCTTTTGGGCAAATTAATCTAAAATTATTAACAGTCATAAATAAAGAAGCAGTGAATTAAGCAGCTGTAGTAAGTGGTGTCCCATTAGGCTCCATTCGTGAGATATTTTTATTGTAAAAATTACACCATTACTAAGTATAAGCATTTAAAAAGTCAGCTTGTGACTTACCCCCAGTGTGGTGTTCTGTCTGTTGTAACCGGCAAAGTGCAGGATGCTTTCTGTGGCCATGGCCAGGCCTGTGTGCTGGGACAAACCCGACACCCAGTTCTGGTGTTTGTTTAGATACTCCTGAAAAAGACCACATGAAGCACAACATTAAAAACCATGTTTAGGGCCAACGTGTAAACTCTGTTTATTGTGCGGATACTCGGAAAATAAACGTTACCTGGAGGTGTGATTTGGTCACAGACGGCGCCCACTTCATAGCCTCTTTAAGGATCTCCCCACATCGTGCAGCAAAATCCTTCACTATGCTCTAAAATTAAAGATATGATCAGTTTGGTATATGTGACATGTTTAAAACAGGCACATTTCTTTCACACTCTTTAGATCAACTACACATACAGATGGTACAGGTGAGTACTCAGTGAGTGAAATGGTGAATAACTTGTTGTGGGTAAAATAATGTTACCTCTCTGGCTTCATATGTATCTGGGACAGTGATTCTGTATGGAGTGTCTGGGATGTCGTAATAAGGTTGGTCTTTATGAATGTCCTGTAACACACCATAAAAAATCATTAATACTTCCATAGTATTCACATCCATTAAGAATAAAGATCATCATAGACTGAAAGACAGATGCTACGCTGGAGAACAGTGCAGGGTTTTGGTCACTTACTGCACTGAGTGAGAGGGAAAGCGTCTGCAGGATGTCTAACATGGTCCTCAGCACACGACCGCTCCATAACAAGTGGGGGAAACTGAGGACAGAAATAATGCTGCTCACACTGCTGGGTAGGAAGCTGCATTTTAAACTGTTTATCACAGAGTCAGCCAAGTATCCTGAGTTAATAAGCATGTGAATCAATGCACGCTCACGTTTCAGCCAGGCCAGACAAATATTTGTCAGCCACTCTGCGGATCCTCTTGTGAATGTGGTTGAAGTTGACCAAGAGGAACTGAGCGTGCCGTTCGAGTTCCTCCTCATGGGCTTTGGTTTTTGCCTGAATATAAAATTTGTATTATTAGTATGTCTGCAACTACAGATTACTTTCATTACGGATTCATCTGCAGATTATTTTCTCAAATAATCAATTAATTGTTGGGTCTATCAGAACATTGTGGAACATCTTTCCCTAATGTCAAATGTGATGATATTAAAGTCCAAAATTTTGTAAAGTTTAGTTACAATGAACAGAGTAAGAGTCCATAGCAATCCTTTCATACATAAAGACAAATGCAATTTGACTACTTAGTAGAGCTGCAACTAATGATTATTTTCATTGACGATTAATCTGTAGATTATTTCCTCAATTAATCAATTAGTTGTATAGTCTATAAAATGTCAAAATGTCTTGAAAAATGTTGATCAGTGTTTCCCTAAGCCTAAGATCATGTCCTTGTTTTGTCTACAACCCAAAGATATTCAGTTTACTCTCATAGAGGAGCGAAGAAACCGATTAATTGATTATCAGAATAGTTGCCTATTAATTTAATAGTTGACTACTACACAAGATTAATCTTTGCAGCTCTACCTCTTAGACTTCCTGAGTAAATACCCCCCACTGCGTGATGAAACAAAGGGTCAGAGTCAAGACAGACGCTCTCCCTTACTTTTTCAGCCATCATTTGCAGGAAGATCTCAAAAACCTTGTCGCTGACAGCAATCACACACTGCATCATGCCTGCGAAGAATGTGTCGAATATCAATGCATATAACAAACAGTTCCCACCACATGTTTTTACAAAAGTCTTTTTTTCCTTCTGCTCACCAGATTTATCTTTCTGTATCGCTCTGTCTTCAAAGTATCGAAACATGACCTGGAAGCGGTCAGAGTCCAGCGCACACAGCATCCTGACAGATGATGAGAAAGCATCATAGAGTATAAATGATATATACAATTATAATCACTGAACATTCTCAAGCACTTAAGCCAATATGCATGCATGTTGGCTTACCTCATGTATTCCAATCTGTAAACAGACAGCAAGTATGTGGACATGGCGAAGTCCAACTTGTTGATGAGAGCGGCCACCTCAGGAGGAGGATCCAGCAGGTTGATGATGGTGCTACGCAGATCATTCAGCTCAGCCTGAAATACAACAATGAACCATAAACTACAGTTTACTTTATGTTAGCGTGTTTGTGCGCTCTCGTGTGCTCTCATACCGGAGTGACAGTGTCATTCTTCAGCGCAGAGTTGTACTGCAGCTCTGAGCGTAAAGGTTCCCCACTGGGAAACGTGAGCAGCGGCGATTTGGTCGCAATTTCACAAACTCCCTCGTACCACTCTTCTGGCCACAGACCTGAAGAATCAAATCATGAAGCATGATACATAAAATTCTTTTAAAACGAAATGCAAAAACTTCTCAGAATGTCAAGCAGTGAAGACAGAAATAAAAAATGTGAACCAACTGTACCTGAGCCCTCCACAGCAAATCCCATGACAACAGAGTAGAGCCAGAAGTCCCTGAAGAGCTTCTGCAGACGTGGCTTTGCTTCCTTAATTGGTGGCAACCTCTTAGTCAGCTAAAAGTAGAAGGTGAGAGAGAGAGAGAGAGAGAGAGAGAGTGTAATAATCTCTGTGGTTATTAAAATACAGCAGACTGAATCCTAACGAGCATTAATCTACTTGTAGGGTAAACTGACCTTTGTATATCCAAAATTATATTTCCACTGACCCATACAAAAAGACAATATTTAACAGGCTAAATGACTAAGTCTGATTATTGGAAGAAGGTAATAAAATGTCCCAAACACTCACCACTGCAATAACTGGAATTAGGACGCCGAGGTTTCCAGCACTGCTCGATGCCTAAAGAGACAAAGCAGGAGAGCAGGCCAGGCTGTCAGTTGGTTCATTTGAAGTGCTTGTTGAATTGCTTAACAGCTTATAAAGCTCGGTCCACTCACAATTTTCTGATTTTCAGAAGTCAGAGTTTCCAAAACAAATAATCAATCACGCACATTTCATCCTGGTATTAACCAGGTTTCAGAAAATCGGCAGGGTTAAACTAAGCAATATATTCTTTCCTAGTTTAGATGAGGTCATAAGGCAAGTCATCCATGTCTCAGTTAATTTCAAGCACACTGAAACCTTTAGCACTCTAAGACATGTTCAGACTGACAACACAGCTTTGCCAAAGTAATCTGCATTTCCCCTCTCTCTGTCTTCCTGCGTTTCCTCTGTCTTTAAAGCTCCAGTGTGTCATATTTCTGAGGATCTATTGACAGAAATGCAATATGATAAGCATAACTAACTTTTCAGTGGTGTGTAAGACCTTACTAAATAAACCATTATGTTTTTATTACCTTAGAATGAGACATTTCTATGTACATACACCGCGGGTCCCCTTACATGGACGGTGTCATGTGTCACTGCCATGTTTCTACAGTAGCTCAAACGGACAAAATACTCTAGAGAGCGCATTTTGTCACTATGTTGAATCAGGAAGGAGAAGAAGAAAAAGTAGCAGTAATCTGGTTTATTAGAAGTATGAAGAGAAGTGAAGTTTTGGACAAATGGAGGAACACACGTATTATTTAGCACAAGAGTCGACAAGCGTCGGCCATCGTACCTTCTCCTGCACGCTTGCAATGAGAGGGGTGAGCGGTGACCGATCTGTTGGTTTCAATTCGCAACCCTCACCACTAGATGTCACTACACACTTACACACTGAACTTGGGCCAGGACGATTGCATCCGCTGATGGCAGGGATTCCCCCAGACAAGCTGCAGCCACGAGACCGCGCCTTCAACGTCTAAAAGTTTGGGAGTATTGCAGTAGTAGTGGACAGACACTCAACAGCGTGCTGCTCTTGTTCACTTTCTGTCTCCACACAAGCACGGCACATTATCAGCAAGAGGACACGTATTCTGTTAAAACGTATTTTCTTTATCGCCTTCATGTTAAAAGTAATTTCTACACCATGTGTCATCTAACGTTTGGCCATTTCATACTTTCTGTTTAATTTAACAGCCACGAATGAGCATCTAACATTACAGACGATCTGTAGTCTGTGAATCCTTTCAGTTGTTTTCTTTGGCCCACAGTGATGCAGAAATACATTTGATTATCATAATGAATTACTAAATATCGAACTAAATGTATGTCAGAAACATTTAAAGTAAAGCAGCCTAATTAATATCCGTTAGTGTTATTTTTATGACAACATATCAGTAACCTGTAAATTTGATTCATTTTAAGATATGCTGCTATTGTAATCATTCTAATGTGCTTCATTTGGCTGATTGAATAAAATAATGGTTTACTGATTAGACATGCTTTTGTTATTTATTTTGGATAAATTGGTATTTTAATTAAGTAACTTTTTTTCCCTTTAGAATACACAAAAATAGTTGTTAGATTAATCAACTAATCAGAAAAATAATTGTTAGATTAATCAACTTGAAAAATAATCGTTATGTATGGCCGACACTGAACCTTTGATGTCACTTTCAAATTAAGGCTAGAGATGAGAGGTTGAAATACTGTTAGACAGTGTTTAATAAATCTGAAAAGTTATCATGCCATTGAAATGTTTCTTATGTACTTTCTGGGAACTCTATGCTTTTATTGATAGTTGCGATAACAGGGAATGACTTGCAACAAACCTGGAGGTGAACTGGGGGCTTTGCTAGACCAACAAGGCCCCCCTAGCAGCAATAATTTGCTCTTCCATCTTGCCAATTCAAAAATAAACTTTCAAGATATTCTAGCTTGGATATAAACTTGCATTACCAGATGAAGCTAAACTGCACTGAAGAAAAAAATATTGTTTTTCCTGGACTATCTTTTGCCAGCACTGCGGTCTGATTGCAACTGTGTTGGTACATGTGTGCATGTGCGTGTGTCATACCTTCAGAGTTGGGCCTTTGTCTGAGGCTCTCTCGCTGGCTCTCTTCCCCTCTAAGCCCAGCTGGACAAAAAGCTCCAGCAGGTTGACCAGCAGCTCGTCGACCATATGCTCAGCCTGAAGGTTGGCTGCTATGTTACCCAGAGCATTTATCACAGCCAAGGAACAGTGTCTGTGCACAGAAGAGGGAACAATTGTTCACTAGATTCTCATCTCAAACTGTGGATAATACTCGTCAACATGAGGACTTTATGTATAACTTTCTCAACAACCAAAGAACTGTAACTGTGTCCAGGGCTTAACATTAACTTTTTTGTTCACTAGCCAATGTGGCTAGTGATTTTCCAAACTCCTGGCCACACAGCATTTTCACTAGCCAAATTTTTGTTTTTGGGAAATTACGTTTTATACGATTAAAGTTAACAATGGCGTGCTAAAATGTACAAATATTATCATTAGCTCTGATAAGGTTGTGTGTAAAGCTCCTTTTTAAATAACATGTAGCCTATTAAGATAAACAGCAGCTTCTTATTATATATAATAAAACTGCTGCATTGGTGTAAAAGTTTAATTAAAAAGATAAAAACTAAACTAAAAAAAAATAATTTCCTCAGAGCTCTGACTGGATTTATGTTTAGCATAAATCCAGCTCTGATCGCTCAGAGTAACTAGATACACAAAACGAGTATACAGGTATTTTTTCCAGATTATTCCTATACAGACGCATTTTCTGCTTTCCTGTGGCATCACAACTTTTATTAGTTGTATATTTTAATAATCAACTCTGGAAATGTGGTTGTGACGGGACAATTTGATGTGATATAAAAGCAGCTCTGCTAGAAGTAACACCGCGTCCCTTAATGATATCTGTAATCTTACAGCATTTAAAGGCCCTTTCCTCCTGCATTGTCTTTATGTCAGCTCTGCCTTTTCTCTTTCTCTCATTCTGCTGTTCATTTCTTCTCCACACTGCTCGGCCACGCACACTCACGCACTGACTGACCGCTGTGTTGATGTGTGTGTGCATGCGACCAGCCCCGTGTGATGACAGAGATCACACCATCAGGTTAAAAGCAGATGGGAGGCTGACGGTCTACAGGTCTGAGGGAATGTGGCTGTCCTCTGACAGATTCAACTTTTATATTCACTTTGACGAAAGTCTGGATGTCATATTTGGCGTGTGCAGCCTCACGAGAGAGGTGAGAGACTGAGACGCACATAAAAAAGCCTGCTTTGTCATCGCTACCGCTGGTTAAATTGATAATAATAAAACAGCCCTCAGTCCGACGGCCAGTCCGCAGGTTTAATCTCCACAGCGTCTTCTTGTTTACAGTGTCGTCGGTCAGTAGCGTGCAAGACAATATGATTCACTAGTGGACCAATGAGCAAACACGATGCGCAGATAGTACTCATGGGAGTTGTAGTGTCGTAGTGCCACATTACAATTCGTTTGTTATTTCAGTCTTTTGACAAAACTAGAATTTTTCAACACGCCAAAGTGGCTAGTGAGAGTGACTAGCGTGTTACCCGCCACGGGGCGAAATCCTCCCGCATTTGGCGGGTTGGCGGGTGTTAAAATGTCAAGCCCTGATTGTGTTAGTTAAGATGGTGGTCACCTGTATCCATGGTCCTTGTAGTCCTTGGTAGAGTAGACCATGGAGCTGGCTTTGACACTGATCTGCTGGAACAAATTCCACACTTCCTGGTAGATGTATTGCTGAGGGGAAAGAAAAGGAAAAGTTATGATGTTAGATATGCTCTAAAACCAGGCTCAGCTGAAACAGAAGGTAGAGAAACCTATTAGTGCTTACATTCCCGGTGATGACCATGCAGCCAAGCTGGTCTATGATGAGGACATCAAGCTGGGAAGGAGGCTGACAGAACTTCTGCTGGAGGATCTGAAGGATGGGCTCCATTACTCTGGGGGTGTCCCGTAAGGCCACGGCAATGTGACCCAAAGCCCTGATGGTGTGGTCTGGGATCAAGTGAGCGTCCCTGGGGAAGAGAAGGGAACACGTTTAAATACTCTCTCACATTAAGACTTTTTTGAATTTTTGTCAAAGTCATCATTTAATATAAAAACTGACTTACTTATCATTTTCCTGATAGATGTAAAGACGGTTGGACAGACTGGCGAGAAAAGCTTCTACAATGACGTTATCCATAGTCAGACCGGCTTTCAGGCACCTGAGGACAGATGGAGATGGAGAGGTAAAGGCTGTGTTGATAATAGTGTGTGTGCGCATATGCTGTCTAAGTGTGTATGTGGGTGAAGTCACCTGCAGATGTTATCTATGGAGATGTCCCGCAGCTGTTCGTACATGGAGGGCTGGCTCTTCTTGCTGGAATTAGTACTGAGGGTTGACTGGGAGTGTTCATTGGTCACATGGATCTTTATTTCACCACCACCTTAAAAAACAACAACATTTGAAATAACAGTGGCACTGAATGACGAAGCGCTCAGCTGCTGATTGGCCTGTTGTTTACCTGAAGCGTACTGGCTGTGGTATTTGTGTAGCTTCACCAAAACAGGAGAGGGTACAACCAAGAAGTCTCTCAGGGACATGGTGACAGAGTGAGCCACCACAGGAAAGCGCTCACACAGACGACCCAAGCCCTGAAGACACAGACACATGAAACACTCGAGTGACTGTGGCTGTAGAGGCTTTGTAAAAACAAACATCTGGAGCTGGTTGCAACAGCTGTTTGTAAGTTCAAACTTAGCCTAGTTCTAACTTGTTACAGTGTTTATTAAGTGGAGTTTCACACATCAAACAATTACAACGGGTTGCCTAGAGATTAGTGGTTACTAAATATTCGCTTAAAGCCAGGTGTAACTGCTAACTGAACTGACAAAATTAACGTCAGCTTGCTGATAAATGATCTGTTTACATTAAGGAGTAAAAGGATAAGGATAGAGTCAACATGTCTGATCTGAAACTTCATAAATGCTGTTTAATTATGTTGTAAATGTTGATAAAAAGAAAACAGCATAATTTATATAAAACACGCATTTAGAAATGTACAAATATATAATCATACAAACAACTATGCAACTATACATAAATGGATTAAAAAAAAACAGCTGTGCAAATGAGTGTAGAATGGGCAGTGATGATTCAGAAAGTCTCCTCTCGCTGGCTGGAGTGAAGTCATTGTATATTTTAGTTGCAGTGGGCAAGAATTACTTCCTGTGGCGACATTAAGAGTAAAATGTCTAAACAACTTTTGGATGGATTGAAGGGATGCAGGAAATGAAAAATCTTGGCCGCAGCCGAAACCGAATATAGTGAAAACATTTGCAGAATACATTTTCCACAATTTTTCCACAACATTTTCTCCAGAGGCGTGCGACCTCTGACATGTATAGCAATTGTAAGTCGCTTTGGATAAAAGCGTCAGCTAAATGAATAAATGTAAATTTACCGTAAAGGCTTGAATACGTGTGCACTCCAAATTTAAGTCCAGCTAGCTTAATCGCCTTCTCACAGATGAGTGACAGAAACACTTAAAGCGGGTCAGACCGTTTGTTGCCTTTTCTAAGAACTCAGCCACAGATGGACTGGATGTGCTGGGAGACAATTCAGCAGAACAGCATCTGCAAAAGGTGATTTTTGCATCTTTCTCAGACACTTTAAATGCTTCCACACTGCAGACATGTCAACGTAGTTGTTTGGTAAAAATTCTTTGGTCTTTTGATGTATTAGGCTCAACACCTGCAGTTCTTGTTTTGGTATTTTCAGGCGATTAATTATGGTGGCCGAACATTTGGTCCAGGCATTCACTTTCCCCTCTGGATGAACTGATGAAGGTCCATCAGGAGAAGATGACCAGAGAACAATGAAGGTGGACAAACCTGTAAGCAGCAAATGAGCAGGGGCATGTGAGCAATGATGACTTTACTTGACGTCTTGGACTGGAGCTTCTCTGACAGTTTGGTGCAAAGGTTCTCAGCTCCTGGTGAAAGAGAGAAAACAGGCATTTTTGCGGAGATGGCGTCTAAGACAGATTACTTCCTGTCTGAATGAACAGATTTCTCACCCTGCTCTTCAGTAACAGCCCAAACCATGAGGTCCACACAGGCAGCGTTGGCCTGACAACGCAGTTTCAACGGGCTCAGTTCACTCTGGAGGTACTCGACATCGTGCAGGATCCTCTGCAGCTCCGACTGGCTGCTGCTGAACTGCTCCAGCACAAAGTCATGGACCTCCTTCACGTAGTCTGTCTGAAGGTCTGGTGAACACAGACAATGCATTATTACTACTGTTGGAAGATTTGACATTAAAGGGCTGCATTTCTGAATGATCTGAAGAAAGAAAACAGGATTGTTCACCTTTTAGATTGTACAGGGTGTCTCTTAGCATTTTAAATATGGCTACGTACAGAGGATCGCTGAAGGTTTTGTAGTAGAGATGAAGACCAGGATTCAACTGTGAAGAAAGAAGCAAAGATGTATCAATGAGCCAGGAGCGTCTGAAAGAGTAGACAAACATCTATAGTGATTGAAGAGTCATACCTCTCGAAGTTCTGCCAAGGACACATCCAGTGATTTCAAAAATGACTCGGACACAAATAGTTCAACCTATTCGAGAGAAACAGCTGAATAAATCTTCACTTTTTGCACCTCGCATCACGTTCTCTTAATCGTATGCATGTGTTCTGCTGCTGTGGCTGCTTACCATGCTAAGCAGCTGTCTGAGCATATCCATAGGGACATGAAACTCTCCAGAGCTGCTTCCAGTGAAAAGAGGGGAGACAGAGAAGCTGGAGCTGATGGTGGAGAAGTAGTAATCAGGGTCCACTGCACTGCCATCGGGCAGGTAGGAACCTGAAGAGGGGAAGCAAGAATTATATAAAACATGTTCCTCAGTGAGTCTCTCAGCATTTCCTGGAACCCCAACAGGCCGATCTGCTTCTGCTAGGATACTTACCTTCGAAGTACTGTGCAGAGGGATCAGCAGGTGAGCTGGGGGTCAGACAGGCTCTCTCTGGACTGGCCTGAAAACACATGTGTGTGTAAAGATACACAGCTTTGTGCAGGTTAGGTTTAGGTCTGCGATTTTTTCTTTTCAACTTCCTGTACTTACCTGTTGTGACACGCTGGACAGAGAGGAGGCTTTACGTTTCAGGGTGTCTCCCTGACACACCGTGAGCAAAGAGCTCGGTAGGATTGAACGGAAGTCATTGAAGGACCGTCGGTGCAGCACGTCAGTTTCGTCGGCCGTAGGCAGCACAGGAGCAACCGGTCGAGGGAACAGCTTGGACAGTAAGGGCTCGTCAGTGTTGCTGTATCGGCCAAACGCACGGGCAACACCGAGCAGGGTGGTCACAGTGTACCTACAGAGGTATTCTGAACAAAGAAAGGGTTGCAGAAGGCTGAGGAGTTGACAGTATTATTATGCAGAGTGCCTAGGTAACAAAGGAAGGTGTGTCATGTTAATACCTTTATCATGAGCCTCTGGATTCTTGCAGATATCTTGCAGGACTTGCATGATGTCCATGACCGCCTCCAGGATCTGATAACGATGTTACATCATCACAATACTCCAACTTAACCAACCATATCAGCAAGAAAATATTTAAAGAATAGGTTCACATCTTTTAGGTCAATACTAATGTTTATATATACATTTTTAAAATGATTAATAATGTAAATTTTAAAGATATTTCAATGTAAGTGATGGGGGACAAAATCTGCAGTCTTCATTCTGTGCAAAGATAAATCTGAAAGTTCAGCTGAAGCTAATAGGAGGCTTCAGCAGTCTAAGTAGTCAAATAAAGTTGGGATCTCCCAAACGTCCAGTCATCTTAGTTAAAAACTCTTTCTTTTTCACAGACACAGTATCCTTGCTGAGTTGCAGCAAAGAGAAAGTAACACAATGAGGACATTTTGCACTATAAAGAGTGCAGCTTTTGGGCCCCTCAGTACCTTAAAGGTTAAAGTACACCCCTGTCAACAACCAGATAAAGGCAAAAAACCTACCTTTTTTCCAGAGATTTGAGGAGGAACAATTATCAGCAACAGTAAACACACAGATACACACCTGTCCTCGTAGGGCCTCATCACGTTGGGCGACGTCTGAGAGTAGTGTTACAAGACAAAAGCTGAAGTTCTCTGCGACAGGAAGGTTCTCTGCAAGACAGATTCACCAAATATTTTTTTAAAAAGCGCCTTAAATTGTATTACAGCACAGTAGCATCTATTCTTGAATTGATAAGAGAAGATAGCATAACATAAAGTTACCCCTTCCTTTGCGTTCGGAGCTTTCTTCAATCCACTGAACTTTAGGAAGCCCTTTCAGCAGCCCGATAAGGTAGGGGACGATGGCATCTTTGTGCTGCAACACAAGTAATCCATCGCATGTTTCACAGAGTTCCCACTGCTTTATCAGCATCCTGTAAATTCACTGTTAACACAAAGGTATCATGGAGTGAAGAGGTAAGTAATGTTTACCTGCAGGTTTGACTCTACTAGAAAGATGCCCAGTGCGATGACAGCATCTCTCCTCCTCTCGTCCAGCTGGAAGACTCCTCTGAAGTCCACGGGGCACATGCATTGTAGCTTCTGGACCTGTGAGAGGACAACACACGGATCACATCCGCTGCTTAACTCTCCTGCCCACTTGGCTTAAACAGACAGATCGTTACCAAGGGATGTTTTTGTTCTAAATGTGCTTCAGGAATCGAGCCAAACCCGCCTCTGGCATTAGTTAATTACACTCTGAGAGGGATTTAATTAACATTTAAACACAGAGAATGAGCTCATTACAACCTACATGTTTAATCCGTGTCTCAGTGGAGAGAATCATCTCAACTCGGTTATGTCTGTCAGCGCACAAAACCGTAAGAAATGCAAAAAAAATTAAAAAAGGACGCGTGGGTTGTATACCAAAGCTCAACCTGCTGTGTTTAGACAACACCTTCGCCTCTTGTTAAATCAAGAAAACAAATAACAGAACCAGCAGGATGCTTCCATCACACAAACACATTTTTTTGTCAATAAAATCCTAAATGAAATTCTTAAGTACCAAAGGCTGTTCTGACGCACGGTAAAATTAGGTGATTATACAAACAATGAGGCTTTTGAGCTGCAGCAGACCTCTGGGGCTTCCCACTCACACATTCAGAGACTAAAGTGGGCCAAGAGTCACAGGTCTGCAACTCACACTGTTTGTCAAAGCAATTAGGTGCTAACATGTGAGGATTTGTTCTGTCATATTAAAGTTAACTAAATATCTGATGATTTTAGACTTTAAAATGTCTCTCTTTGGTCATTATTCATACATTTTCTGATATTAAATAGACTAAGCGATGAACTGATTTGAGAAAATGTGCTTATACAGCCCTTTCAAACAAAAGCACATTTAAAGTGAAAAAAAAAGCAGAAAAAAGCCTTGAAGGCTCCCCAAACTAGTAGAAGCAGCCGTTGTCCACTTACACAGCGACCCGACTGCTGTTACTGCTACCACAGCTCTTTGCTAACATTTCTCCATTTTTAATCTCAGTGGGTGTGTTGTCTAATCAGTTCAAACTCTGTCTGCTCTTTTAAAGTATTTCAGAAGCTGCCATGTGACCCGCTGTAATCCCTGACTTCAAATCTCAGCCTACTGAGTGAAAAAAAACAAAGCAGTCAACCACAACACCTTCACCTTACATGGAGTCTCATTTCAGGGCGCATTGTATTTGTATTTTCTGTTGGGACAAGTTTGTTGCCTCCCTTGTATGATCCCTTAGACTGCATGAATTGAGTCCCGCCTACTTAATAATACATCTTCTCCTGTTTGTTTTAATCATGACAAGGGTGAGTTTATGCTTCCTCTTTGTCATTACCAGATTAACCTGTTTGGTTTCCTGTTCAGAATCAGAAACAGCTTTATTGAGTAGTTTTTACACATACAAGGATTTTGCTTTGGAGTTTGTAACAACAGCACCTATTTTGTAAAACCTATATACAGTATAAAAATATTAAATTAACAAAATATACAAATATAAAAGAAGTATAATACAGACTGTTGCCTCCAGCTTCCCACCCAGAACACAGTACCCTATAGAAAGTGTGAAGGAAATTCTTGTTAGCTGGTCAACCATTATTGATGAACATTTCAGGAAACTCAGGTGGTCTAGCACAGGAATATTTATTCAAGATAGGCCGAGGAGAAAATGCCAACAGCAGTGCAGAATAATAACAATGTATAGTGCCAAAACCACATCTGGAGATCCCTTCTTGGCCCACAATATTCATCCATTTACCTACGGAGTCTACGATGGTGTAGGGACAGATATATATATATATCATATATATCAAGTAGCGATACCTTTAAGGTTATCGACCGAAACAGCCCAGTATCGAGGAGAATCGTACAATTTTAAACAATCCCCAACCCTAACGATGTACCCCTTACGCGATCGTTCTCTGTATGTGTAAATATTTTATGGGATCTTAAACTATAACGTTGGAATTAGGAGGTCACATGTTTTATAATCTAAAGGGAGACAGTCTGTCAGTCAACAAGACTGAAGAAGAGCAATATGGTTCACATATGGCTGTTTAGGCAACAACTCGTTTCTGTCCACCCAGCTGTCATGCACCCGTAGAGGAGACAGCGGTATGAACTACAGCCAGAGAGACAGAGGTCAATCTGTTTCTATGTCTGTTTGACCCCAAGTTTGACATGTGAAGACTTGTACCTCCCACCTTTTACCCAGCTAGGTCCTCTTAGGAATAATCCTTCACATAGCAGCTTTGGTTTATTTTCCAGAGACCCAGAAATTAAGACAAGTACATTGTCTATTCTTGAATCCTACCTGGCTTCAGGTTTTCTGTATCAAAAATATTAAAAAGGTGTTGGAACAAGATTTTGACACAGATCCACAAGGTTGCTCTGCATTAGATAACTCATGTAAAAGCATTTTAACTATTTAATTATTAAATTATTTAGCATTCTAGTGATTAGTCTGTGGCTCCTTCAAATGTACAGGGAGAATTGAACGAATTGGTATCATTTTACAATACCAGAAAAAAAGACAATGTGAGCAGAAAATAAATAAATAAAAAGGTGTTGCAACAAGATTTTGACACAGAACCACAAGGTTACATAATAATGCAGGACCCGGATGACATTTTGCAGACCTGCAACGTCCCATGCACATTTGAAAGTAATAAAAGTACTGTGGAAGCATTAACCTGGGACTTTCAGGGCCCTGAAGCAGCTGCCCGTGTTCCCTGCTTAGTGATCCAGCCTTGCCCCTCGTAGTTATAGCTGTTTTTATTTACTAACAATTGCTCCCGCCGCAGACACTGATAACTTGACTATATCACTCAACCTCATATCTATCCAATAAATTTCAATTTAGTGCTGAAGACTGCAGCTAATAAAATAAAAGCTATTTTTTTATAATTATTGTTTCATCTGCCAAATATTTTAATATCCAATCTAATATTACTAATATAACACTAATCATCACAATATCCTGGAGCCCGAGGGGATGCCTAACTTCCTGGTGATCGACTAGTTGTTGCTTTACATTAGATAACTCGTGTGCGTTTTAATTCTTAAATTATTACGTTATTTGAGAATTTATTGGTTAGTCTGGGACTCTGTCAAATGTACAGGGAAAATTGAATGACACAAGATTATAGTATTTTGTTTGTCCTTTGACAATACCTTATTCTTTTCTAGTTTTCTTTTTCACAGAATAAAACTTTATAAAGATCTGAGTTTTATAACTCATGTTTCTGTGAAAACACAGACAGGGTAAGTTTCCTGTGCCATCCTGTACAAATAACAGCCTGCTCAGATATTGAAAAAAACACGGGTCTATTAATTCAGAAAAGGGGAAATTGTGCACATTTGGGATGTGATGTCAACTTCTCTTCCCTTTTACATATCAAGTATTTAATATTAACTGTTTAAGTGATATTATTTTAGTGATTAATCATTTAATTGTTGGGTCTATGAACCATTCCTAACATTATTTAATATCATAATGCCCAAAGGGCCGTCATCAAATGTCTTGATGAGTGCGACAGTTTGTTAACAGTCAAAAACAGAGAAATGAAAAGCAGCAGATTCTCACATTAGAGAAGCTGGAATAAGCCCCTAACTGGACATTAGATTACTCAGGTACGAGCATTTTAACGTTACATGTTATTACATTATTTGGGAATGTAGTGGTTAGTCTGTGGCTCAATCAAATGTTCAGGAAGAATTGAATGACACAAGATTGTGGCATTTCTTTGACCTTCAAATTTCAATTTCTAGTTTTCTTTTCACAGAATAAAACATTATGAAGATCTGAATTTCTATGAAAATGGTTAGAAAACACTGACAGGTTAAGTTTTCTGTGCCATCCTGTATGACTGACAGCCAAATGAGCTATTGTGAAAAACACATTAATCACTTCAGAAAAGGGGAAACATTTGTGAAGGCAACTTCCCTTCCCTTTTACATATCAAGTGCTTAACGTTAACCTTTTAGTGACATTATTTTAGAGATTAATCATTTAATTGTTGTTGGTCTATTAACCATTACAAACATTATTTAATATCCTAAAGCCCAAAGGGACGTCACCAAATGTCTTTAGATGTCTGACAGTTTAAGAGTCACAAACACAGATATATAATCAATATATTATTAAGTAAGAACCAAGAAAAGCTGCACATTCTCACATTAGAAAACCAGAATAGGCCCCTAACTTTCTGTTTATCGACTAGTCGTTGCTCTGCATTAAATACCTCATTTAAAAGCATTTGACCTATTTAATTATTACATTATTTAGTATTCTAATAGTGGTTAGTCTGTGGTTCTGTCAAATGTACAGGGAGAACTGAACGACACCGGATTGTAGCATTTCTTTCTCATTTTTCAATACCTTATTGTTTTCTAGTTTTCTTTTCACAGAATAAAATAGAGTTTCAATGAAAATGGATAGAAAACACTGACAGGTTGTGTTTCCTGTGCCATCCTGTATGAATGACAGCCAAATGAGCTATTAAGAAAAACACATTACTTCAGAGAAGGGGAAGCATTTAGGACGTGAAGACAGCTTCCCTTCTCTTTTAACGTTACATATCAAGTATTTAACGTTAACTTGACTACAGGTTCAAAACAGCTAACGTTAGCAGACGTTAGCCGTCTTTGAAGTCAGTTACAAACGCTACTGTGTCACATTCAAATTCTAAATGACAACGTAATTCGTACACTGACGAACTATGAGACATCTTTACTGTGTTTTTAAGTTAATAACACAGACCACACAGGTGGAGAATCGAAGTTAAGGACAGGCCTTGATGTCAAAGTCTCTTCGGCAGGTGTTAGCTTGTGACCGCCGTTAGCTCTAAACGTTACCTTGTCTATCGGCGGCTGCAGGTGAGCTGCCAACGACCGGGCCAGCGACAAGACGGTGTTGAAGTAAAATCCCCTGCTTCCCCCTCCATTAAGAGACATTTTTAAGGATGCCTTAATGCTTCCACACCAACACAAACATCATCTTCTTTCATTTGTCCCGAGGAAAGTCCGCACTGACAACTACGGCGAGCGCAAGGTCCAAACAGCGCGCAGCAAGGTCACAATGCAAAAACGCTAAAAAAAAACAACAAATACTGTAATCCTTCAACATTTCAGATGTGGAGGGTGTGTTCACAGCAGAGGTGTCATTTACACTGGGGACGCTGGGGAGGAAAATGCTTTGAGAAAGCACAATTTATTAGCACAGTAAGAAGACAAGCAAATATTTTATAGAAATATAGAAACTTTTTCTTTCTATTTCCTAGATGATTTGATCTCTAGATGATTTTCTTGCCTCAGAGCAACGATATGCAATATTGGTTTGGTTTGGTCAGAGAACAATGTCTAATATTTTATTAGGGAAATCAAGAGGGTTAAAAATATTTCAGAAATAGAATCAGCTTTATTGCCAGCCAGGTATGTGTACACATACGAGGAATTTGACTCTGGACAATGCTCACAATGTGCTTACTAATACAATAATACAATAAGACAATAATAACCAAACAAAGGCTACAGTATAGAGGACACACACACACACACACACACACACACAAACAAAACATATATATATATATAAACACACTATGAACAAAAACACAGATTGAGACAATGGTGCAGTAGTGCAATGAACAGAGTGCAAAGGATGTAGGAGAAACATTTTTTTTTTACCACTATTGTTATTTTTATGTGCATGTCATTTTACTTGAAATCCCACCATTGGCTGGTCCATCTTTTTTGAACTTCAGACTTTTCGCAGATTTGCAGAGTTTCTGTAGGTTGATTTGATTTGAATGAGAATGAAAACGAGGCAGACGGCATCACGTTTCCCTCAGGCAACAAAAACTACTTTTTAAATTAATTTTTGACCACGAAATGATTAAAAAAACATTTTAATCTGTTTCCTTAGATGTTGCTACACAATTTGTTTTCGAGTTATTAGTGTCTAAACATCCAAAATAATGAAAATGGGCTTAGCCTTAACGCACACTACATTGGCTTGTAGATGGTCTTCCTCAAAGAATGCCTTTTTGTTCAGTCCAAAACTCAAAACTATTTTCAAAAAATACATTAAAATAAAAAGGAAAGCAGCAAATCTTCACATTTGTGAAGCTGGAACGTAAAAATGTTTTTCCACAGAAAATGACTACAAAATCAAAATAGTTAATAATGCCACTAAACTAATGTACTAACTGAAACTTGTTGTTGTTAGTTTAATTTATAACAAAAAATTGTTGTGTATAAACCTCTGACTTTGTAAGCAATAAAATGTTCAATATTTTCCTCTGAGATGTAGTGGAATGAAGAAGAAAGTGTCAAAAAAATACTCAGGTGACGTACAAATACCTCTAATTTGTACTTAAGTACAGTACTTGATTAAAAGTACTTAGTTACTTTCCACCACTGATATTTGAAATGAACACGACAACATTAACAGTTTGATTCAATGTTTATTTGTCAGCATCCATTTTAGAATTAATTAGACTGAAGGCACAATACTTGGTTTTAACTACTGGACATGGTTTATGTGTTAATATTAAAACTCCCAAGATATTTAAATAGCTCTGACAAACAAAAGTCTACATGTATGCAAGGGCAGGCTGAAGCTGATCAAGGTTGCTCAAAGTAAACATTTGTCAGACAATTAATTGCATTGCATGTAAACATGTCAGACTCCAGTCTGTAACATGCAGTTGGCACATCGGGTCATCAGTTGGTGTGAAAAGTAAAAAGGCAATTAATGCAACGCAGTTCTAAATTAAAACACAGAATCTGCACATCTGCAATAAAAGCATTCCTAAACTACTCGTCCTTCATGGAATGATACGGAAGGCACTGTTAATGGCATTCCTCTAACAGGCACGTCTACGCGATTAAGGCGATTTGAAAAGCAGAAAATTCATCGAATTACTAAAAGTTACAATGAATTAAGAAGATATGAAGACCACTGCAGCGTGTGCAACTGAGTGCATTGTTAAAACATCTGTAGTGACTACGGACATTATCAATCTCAAAAGACCTTAAAATTAATCATACAACACATAGGCACTTTTTTAGAGCATCACTCTAGAAAGTTAATCGATTTATAAAACATCTCTGCAACTTAAAAGCGAACCCTTGTTACACCACCTCACCTCAACTGCATCTCTATGGATCCTACAATCAAAAATTCATTTGACAATCTTGATTTAAGGCAGTGGTTCTCAAACTTTTTTACGCCTATGACCCCTAAACTGATTACAGCGTGGACCCCCATTTGATTCAGTTTTATTCCAGGGTCGCCCCTCTGATAGGGTTTTTACTTTTAGATTTTATTACAGTAAGTGCATAAAACCCGTGACCCAAAATAGTTTATTTCATTGTGTTACTTATGGATGGAATAGTGAAAATAAATGATTCCCCTTTTTGCTAGGGACCCCCTAAAACACCGCCAAAGACCCCTGGAACACCCCTAAGGACCCCACATTGAGAACCACTGATTTAAGGCATTTCTAGTTAATGTACCCATAGCCTCTGCCGGCATCTGAATATAAATTATTTAATCAGGTACTAAATGAAATAAAGGTTTTTTAAAAATCTAAATACTTGCATATAAAAGGGCTTTAAAAAGTCTGATCTCTGGTATAATCTTTCATTTCAAGTATATCTCTTTATCTACAGTGTCTAAATCACATTATGTTGGGTCAGGAGATGGTTTCTCTCTGATTAAAGTACGTCCAGCGTTAGTATAACTGAACTCAAAGCGCAGCAGGTAAGACACGCTTCTCTGTGCTGCCAGGTTCACCCTTTTTTTTAGTCATTTAGATCCAAATATAAGCCCCGTTCCTTTCCCTGAGCTCTTAAGGAACTTCCCCCCCTTTCTGGAATTTAGGCAAAAAGAGCAAGTGTAAGCAGCGACTGCAATCTGGAGCTTGTTTTCATGCAGACAACACTTCCACTTGTGATAGCCGTGTTACAAATAAAATCAAGAACATACCGATCCCTGTCTTACTTCTGAAAATCACTTAGAGGTAGATATTAGAACCTAGAAGCAGGGTTTAAGGAGACAGGGTTGGAACCTGGTCTGGTTAATAATGTGAACGACCTGTCCCAACACTCCTGCTTGTGCAGCACCGGATGTGTCCCATTTCAGTCCGTCTTCCACACTATGTTCAGGACCTTCACAACTTCCTCATAGATAATGAAGACTATGGCCACGTCCAGACACACCCGACCCAGCCGAGGAACAGTACCTTTGTAGAACCTGACGCGGACAAAGTGAGAAAGTTAATATACACACAAGCACTAAAAGATGCTAAATTACATTTATTCATTTGGCTGACGCTTTTATCCAAAGCCACTTACAATTACTATATATGTCAGAGGTCGCACGCCTCTGGAGCAACTAGGGGTTAAGTGTCTTGCTCAGGGACTCTCACACCAAAGGCATGTGTCTATGTTATCCACTGCTCACCATCACCACTCAAAATGCTTACATTAGCCACTTAACACTGGTTATTTATAAAGGCATCACCCCAGAAGGCAGGTTACAAAGGCAAATCAACACTAGACAAATTCTCCTCACAAAAAACTTTATTTTTATTATTTTAAAATTAAAAATTGTGGCCTAAACTCAAAGGCATGCCAAACTGGTGCTGGATTTTTGATGTGTAAAGAGTGTAAATCCTTTAAAGATCTAAGGACAGCTCAAACTGTCTGCATTATCAAGCAATTTCTGCAAACGTGTACAAAATATGCAAACTCCGTCTCAACTTACGCCTTTGGTCCCTCGTGCTTCATGATCTTCACGGCACAGTCCATCGTGCTTTTATACTTGTGAGCTTCGAGACCCTGTTAAATAACACACATACAGGTTAGTCGCCCTGCTCAGGGATGGATTATGGAGGGTCTAAGAAGGGAAGGTGTTCAACCAACCTGCATTCTGGTCTTAATGACATCCAGGGGAGTGTTTCCAAACACACTGGCAGCACCAGCAACAGCTCCAAACAGTCCAGTTATCAAGGGGTTAATGGCTTTGTTGGGGTCATCCCCTTGGTGTTTAAAAAACAAAACAAAAGTTGAATATTTGGCTGCACTTGTTGGTTTTATGCGGTGATTGTTAAAGTTGTGAAACAAGCAACCAGCGCACCTTTGTACCAGTTCCTCAGTGAAGTCATGACGTAGAAGCGGATGGCCTGGTTGGAGCCTTGTTTCAACACGGTGGCTGTTAAGCCTTGATAAGTCCCCTTCAGTCCTGAAGATACAGCAGCTTTAAGTTAACTCGAAACCTTCACAGCTTTCCTGTTAAATTCCAGAGTAGGGCTGGACGATAACGCCGCAAATATGTTTCCACGATAAAAAATCGTATTATTTGATATCGATAAAGGTCAAGGTCAACTTTATTGTCAATTCCTTCACATGTACCAGATATACAGAGAAATCAAAATTACATTTCTCAATATCAACACACGGCGAATAAATAGAATAAATAAATAAAATGCACAACAACACAATTTAAGAACAAAAACAAGTACTTGAAAACCGAAACAGCAAAACTTTCAGTCAACTTTGAAGTTAAAAGGCAGATTTTTGCTCCTGAGTAAAAGTTGAAGAAACCAGATGGTTAATTCTGGTTTTAAACTTCTCCTTTCTTTAAACAGTGGATCACTCCCAAAACAATTACGATAAAAATCTTTTTTTCAACAAATATGCAGTAAAATTAAGGAAATTCTTTTTTCAGTGCTGCCTTTTCCTCAACAAAATAAATATCTTAATACAAAAATTAAGATTTGTGATTCACATGAATTAAATCAAACATTTTATTGAACATTTGTATATTGTTACTGAAAATAACAAATTATATCGCGATAATTATCATAATTGTTAATGAACTTTTCAGGAGGAATAAGGCTGAAGGAGAATATAATTATTATCTACAGGACTCCGACACATCTAAATGATGAGCAGTTTAAAGAGTCATTATGGAGTTGGAACAGTAGGTGGCAGTAAAATACAACTAACCCTGCAGGAATGAAGAAACCCTCCTTACCTTGAGTTCTAATGATCTCCCTCACCCCGTGGAAAAAGCCCTTGTACTTTGGGTTTGCTGATGTCTGATCATGGATGAATTTGACCTACAATGACATAATGAAAATGATTAATAAAGTGTAAAGAATCAAAACAGATGGATATAACGTTTGAGGCATGCAGAGTTCTGCAAACAATAATGCTTAGAGTAATGCTGCAGTGTTCAAACCAGCATTAGACATATTTTATTTGCATTTTAGTACAGTGGGTCGCATGTTTAATAATGCTGGGTTTATTTTTTTTTACCTTAACTGTCTCCATGGGACAGACTACGAACACAGCTTCTGCCACTCCAGCCCCCATGCCGCAGAAGAATCCTCGCTTGCTGTCTAGTTTACCATTTTCATCGCGCATCTTATTACTGAGGAACTCAAACATCCCAAACCTGTAGACGTTAACACAAAAGATGAATGACTCAAAATACTTTCTAATAAGGCATCCTTTATAAAGGCTTTATTATCCTTTATAAAGTTGTAGTGGCTTTGTTAAGTACGGCTTAAACACAACTTTTGGATTGCCAGGCTGTTGAAAGATCCCTTTGTGTTGTCTGACCCTTTATTTATTAATCAAAAGTATATTATATTTTGGTAATAGTTTATTAACTGCAGACTTACAAAGTAAGTAAGAAACCCACGAACATTTACCAACAGACAAATTACATTATCACCAAATAGGAAGGATAAATACCAAACAAATGGTTTACACATTTACACAACCTGGCAACCCAAACGATCTTCTTATTAGAGCTGAAACGATTATGCAATGACTCATTTAATCGATTAATATAAAGATAAGATTATATAAGTAACTGATAACTAAGCAACTAATTTCACCTTAGAATTTAGAAACTTGTGATGGACATTGTTTTTATGTTTTCTGACATTTCTTTGCACAAAACAATGAATCTACTCACTAAATATTCTGCAGATCTATTTAGGGAAGCGATTGTTGGTTGCAGCTCTGGTTCTTATTATAACCATCTTTAAATCATTCATAAATTGTTAATCAACCGCGAAAAAAGGTTGCAAATGATTAGAAGTGGTTACAAGAATTTCTATTTTTTATAGATGTGTCTACAAATGTTTTTGATTAACCTCTTAATTCACTGTCCAGAATGTTGGAACATTTTGTAAAATCTCCATCACAATTTCCCCGAGCCAAAGCTACTAATCCATGACCCAAATATTATTATTATTACTATTCACAGTAATATTAAACAGTAAAAAAAAACAGTTAATCCTCACGTTTGGGGAGCTGGAACCAGAGACTGAATGAATGGCATGTTGCTTGATAACTAATCAGTTTGTAAAGCTGTTGCATATTAATTGTCTGTTGATCAGCTAATCAGTTAATCCACTGATCATGTCACTTCTACAGCTAAACCTGTCACGATCCTGTCCTGAGCTTGTCTGGATTATATTATTTTGGCCATGCCTTCTCTGTGTTTTGATTTTGGTTCCTCTGTGTCTGGTTTCAGTCCTGTCTGTCTGTGTGTCTTGTGGGGGAGTCTGGGTTTTTGTTCCATGTCTTTGTTCCTGGTCCTGTGCTTTAGTTCATGTCGCAGTATTTGCTTCTAGTTCTTTCTCTGAACCATTTTGGTTTAGTCTGCTCAGTACTCTGTGTTCTAGTTCTGTGTTCTCATTTAGGTTCTGTCTGTTATGATCCCTGTGTTATAGCTGGTCGGTGTTTGTTTAAATGGGTTTCTGTTATTGTCTGAAGTTTGATTCTTGTCTGCTATTTTGTTACATGTGTTCTGTCTGTGTTGGTTATTAAAGGTGTGTTTGACTTCATGCGGCGCTGCGCAGCGCTGTCTTAACGTGATGCTTGCAGGGGGGACAAAAATATCACAGAAAGACCTTCAAACGTGTACAGATATCAAGTACCTTCAGAGCTTTTTTGTTGGAAGAA
>JAPMOB010217282.1:0-18818 GCA_029875015.1 Lepomis gibbosus | reverse complement strand
TCACATTTTCAAATCGAATACCAACCCACCGAACGAATATTCGAATATTCGAATATTCGAATATTCTAGTCCAGCCCTAGAATGTATAGTGACAGTGAGTGTTGTGTTATACTTTGGTAACAGTAAGCCCTGTTTAACCTATTCAGGAATTCCAGATTGGGTTCGGGGAGTAGACACCATCTCCACATTTAAAAGTAGGCTTAAGACTTTCCTTTTTGATCAAGCTCGGTCCATTAGTTATGCTTGTATAGGCCTAGACTGCCAGGAGACTTTGCCAGGATGCACTGAGCTCCACTCTCCTCCTCCCCCTCTCCCTCTGTATGCATTCTTATTCCATTAATGACTCTTACTAACTCAACTTCTTCGCTCTTCTGTAGTTTGTGCTTTCTCGTCTCTCTCCTCTGCTCTGTTGCTTTCTGCAGGTGTTTCTGCCTCCAGAGCTGTAGAGTCTGGATCCCTAGTTGCAAGCCACCTACTGTTTTGATGTTCTTCCTTGACACCCACTACTAAAATTATTATTATTACTATCATTAATGCTATAATTATTATAATTATTAGTTTTATTAATATTTCCATTATATTACCACTATTATTCTATTATTGTATCGTTGACTCGTATTGTTATACAGACAGTTGAAGTAGCATAGGAGCTTTGTTGCTGTCATATTCTCTATGTGGACCAACTAATTGGTCTGTTTTTGTATTGAATGAGGTCTTTCGAATGCATTACACGTTGTTTATCATTGCTCTAGATTCACTCAGCCGAGAAGTGAGGAAGCACACCTTTACTGCATCATGATCTCATCATTGAGGTTGTGCAGCACTACACTCTCCCTATGGGGCTCTATTATTAAGAAGACCCTTGATCTTAGCACTTAGTGCACACAGTGTGACCTCCCTGATGTCTGTCTGTAATACTGCTGAATATCTAAGCAGTGAAACGCAGCATGTTCCTCAATGATGTCATGTACTCCATGAAACTGACCAAACAGACTGTTTGTTCCACAGAAGGTTTGGAGAACATGCTGCACGCGTTTGCATTTTCTCCTTTCAAAATGACATGGATTGACTGGGGCTTTGGGACCACATGAGATGATGTTTTTGTGAAGATCTGCATGGAATTCACTGTGGATATTTACTGTCCCAAGAGAATGAACCCTTTTTGGGCCAACCATGAGCTTTTCCCCCAGCATCACCCTTAAGTCATAAAAATACTGCATCTCATGATTTAATAGGTAGATTTCCATAAATAATGACAGCAGAGTGAGGAGACAACAGTAAGTCAGACAGGTGCCAGCACTCTATAAATATGGGCAGTCTCTTCATATCCCTTTTATGAAAATGTATTACATTAGGACACCAAATTAATAGACATGATCCAATAAACCCACTTAAATAAACCATAACGGCATCCAAAAGAATATCACATCATCGGGGACATGTTGAAGGAAAAAAGCTATGATCAACGTGGCATTTGTGAATCTTACACACCTATGGCGAGCATGCCATCTGGGTAATCAGCAGTCAGCATGACCTCCCCACACCCACACATCTGACCATCATCACACAGTACAGATCTGCCAGCACACCCGCCTACACACACACATTTCTATACTGCTATCGTTATGAGGACCTTCCATTGACTGAGTTTATTACCTAGCCCTTAACCTCTATATAATACAAGGCAAATTATTGTCTTTGTAGCTTTGTCATTTGTTGTGATGCCTGTATCTCAGGAAAAAAAGTATGTCCTCTATAGTGACCACTTAAGCCTGAAAAAAATAATTTCAATCTATAAATCATCATTTTACACAACTATACAAATAAAAACACTAGCGCACATGAATGTCATGTGAAATTGCATCCATCACAGCTAAGCTTAGTAAGCTTTAGTCTTTTGTATCTTGCAGTAGTTAACCAAAAGCAAGCTTTCTTGACTTGGTGATGAAAGAAAAGGCTAGTATAAACTCTCTCTTGTAAGAGCTCTGCGATATATTGCAGTGAGGGAAATGTGATGAATACGTGGCCCTGTTGGTGGCCATTGTTAACAAGTGGGAGCAGTCCTGACATGATAATGGCACAGCATGAAAAAGGCTTTGGCTGGCCAATTCTAAATGCAGAATGCCACAATTTCTAACAATGGGATGCACAAAGAAAACAACATTTTTAGTTTCCGGATAAAGCGGCACTGCTCTCAGATTTGGTAGTGCAAAAAGTGTTTGGGAAGCAGGGACTTTAGAAAACAGCAAGGTGAGGTTGCATTGAATGAATAACTGAAACTTTAAATACTAGAGTGTATTGTGGGTCACCGGGCATGTGCACAAGTGAGACTGATCAAAACTGTAGAGCCAATTATTTAGGTCAGTCTGAAGTCAGTTTTCACTTTGAGTGTCACATATTAACTTATATTACATTATTTTCAAAATTGAAGCAGCAATGCCTCTCACCAAATCTGTTTTTCTTTAAGTTAAATAATTTTTTTGTTTGTTGTCTATTTATTGATTAGTTTATGTCATGCAGCTGCAGTACATCTCCACTGCGTACCACTGAAAAAATAGTCAATGATATTTTATCAAAAGGGAGATTCTGTTATCTGGGTTGTTGCCCTTTCATAGCAGAATTAAATTTTACATGCAAATTGGAGTATGTTGGATAATACTGTATATAACCTTTGGGGTTATACAGATGAATACATCATCATTAAAACTTATCATATCCTTCAATGTTATTCAATCTTCAGCCCAATTATGCTAAAACACTGAACAAAATGTTTCATTAACAAATTGCAAATTAATCTATCTAATGGTTAAAATAGCATGAAGAGAAAGGACAAAAAACAATTGTCACCTTTTTACAGAACAGCCTGAAAGATCAATTGTATGCATTAATGGTGCCACTGGTTTACATTTTATATGTAAATTCTTGAACTCAGTTCAACAGGAAATCCCAAGAAACCCTTACTATCTCATTCTTGTCGCTGCAACGACATTATAGTGGTCATACCAGAATTAGTAGGAATGTAGTTAGACTGCTTGATTATAATAACTTTAAAAAGTCACATACGACATTCAATTAAAAGAATATCAGTGTGAGATAGAGCACAGCAACACTAAAGACTGATGATGAAAAATCGGGCCTTTGCTCTTATCTGGCTTCGACAGCCAGCCAATTGCAGCTACAATAATGCAGGATTTTATAGACAGCAAGACCTCAAAGGAGTGAGGCCAAATGCCATTGATTTGTAAATTAAAGAGCAACTCATTTTGGCAACCATAACGACCCGAGATTCCCTTTAGTAGAACAGAACAAAACTGATGTCCTTCTTCATTAAGGTCTGCTGCCGATTTGGATTCGACTACAATGTGATCGTTTGCCAACGAAGAAATCTGCATGTTATCTTAAGAATTCCCTAAGACACACCATAATGTACAATGCCTTTGAAACAGGTCAATTCTTTGTGAAAGATCCTTGAGCGTTGAAACCTGAAAAATATCTTTCACTGTCACAGTCTTTAGATGTCTGCAATGGTCGAGAGGTCATCAGTGTTTTCTTTGTAAGCTTTGAAAGATATGCCAGACAACGAATCATAAAATGGCTTTGAGATAAGAGATAACTCCCTTCTGCTGCAAAAAGACACAATAGATGGCATTGTTTTTCCACCTTTGGTCATAATCCAGCAGTGCTGGCTGGTCTCATGAGATCCTCTGTATGCATTCTAGATATAGCACTGCTAAAAAGGAGATAAGAGCTCAGCTGCATAAAACTTCTATAATAAATAATTATATAATGTTAAAATCACTTCTTGCACAACCACTGTAATGAAGGCAGTTGCAAGATGTAAATGTTTTCTTTAAGTACTACTTATATAATAAAGACATCATGATAATGCTAAAGATTCAGGAGCTGTTTTATCCAGTAATGCATTATTACAGTAATGAGACAAGATCTTCTACAAGAGAATACAAGTTTGACAATCACCGGTACCCCTAGCAACACAATACCTCATACTGCACAACCCATACAAAAAAAAATTCCTGTTTCGGGTCTACTATACTGAGAGACAGTATACTGTCATATTTTTGGTTGGCTGCTAATCTCACTTTTCAAGACAGAGCTTTGGAGTTTGGACTACAGGAAACCAGAAGCCTCACACAGTTTGTGTCCCACTCAAATGATCAGGGGCCTCATTTATAAACGCTGCGTAGGCACAAATGAAGGCATGTCATTTTCTGAGCAAACTTTGGGATTAAAAAATAAATAAATAAATAACTTGCGAGGAGAAGAACGATCCTCAACAGAAACTTTGACTCGTGCACAAAAACTAGAGAAATTATCATCCTGTTATGATCCTTGTTGTGCCTGTGTCTCAGATAAATCAATAAAGTCTTTTTTCAAATTGATACCATTGTATGAATTTAAATATTTCCTCTCATGTCTCAAATATGATGCATAGTTTCATAAATTGTTGTCACATGATACTTGCCTTATCCCTATGCATTTGAGCCAAGTGCCCATTTTCAGTAACCCTCCTTAATGTTATTGTGGTGACCAGTAAAGCACCCACATCACCAGATGTTAATATCACAATTCACAGATGAATTTCAGAACATCAACATTAAGCTATGAGGAAACTTAGGGATTTGACATAAAACATAAAAATGTAAGGGAGGGTGACAAACAAAGTGAAACAATAAAAAACCTGTGTCGGGATCGATCCAAATTCTTAAAGAAACCTGAAAGATTCAAGATGCTTTTGAGAGTATTGATTTAGCTAGAACTGCTGCACTGCTTATCGCACCCAACAACCCTCTACTACATCCTAATCCAATCCACAAATTTAATAGCAAATAACTGAACCTTTTTGAGAGTCATGTTCAATGTAGTGAAGTCTGCTGCAAGATACTCCATCACCTCCAATACCGAAGCTTTCCACACAAAATGTGAAAAGTGTTTTCAGAAAAAGACCCCAAATACAGTTTTCACCGAACCAAGCCCTGTCTTTTATCTTTCATCTGTACAAAAATAAATTTAGTTGTATCCCACTGCATCAGCAGATTGTTCCACAGGTCACCCGGCCCTGGACTGATGTATCATGAACAATGTCCAAGGCTAAGACTACCCGGGTGGAACTGAATAGTCAAAAATATATTCCTTTCCTAAATACTTTTCCATGACCTCCACTGAAAAGGTTTTCAAGATAAAGAGAGAAAGATGCAAAGGAGAATTCATTAGAAGTGAAGGAAAGACATGCATAGTGCCGAGAATCCCAGCTGAACTGACAGTGCGCAAGTGTAAGTACCTGAAGCATACATCAAAATATGATATTAAAAAAAAACCTTATTTCTATTTCAGTACCAAGCTCCCAGATATCTTCCGCACGGTATTACATTCATTGTTTGTGTGGACCATGCACACTGTATTTCTATATGGAAATTATTGCAAAGTGGAGGAAGTTTATATGGTAATCTTGCTCACATAAAATATAAATTTTTGAGAATTCTTTTACAGATCCATTTTCTCTTCCTCTTTACCTAAACTTCCACTGGTTGATGCCACACAACAGCGGTGAAATGATTCAAAATAATTTGTGAATAAATTGTAAATCCACTTCAACACGGATTTGCATGTATAATTTTTAATATTCTCAGAGATAAATCAAGACAAATATTCACCCCAATCAGTCGTACTGAGTGCCTCTTTGCATCATTTCTACAGGGTCGTCTTTACTAAGGTTTGAGCTTTTTTCACGGGCCAGATCTCTCCGACAATATGAACATAGTAGTACTGTTCTTTCACAAAAAACACTGCTGTAATTTTCCACCATCCAAATGTAAGTGACACCTTTCAAACATTGTCCATATCTTTCCAGGCACAACTGTGCAACTATTCAACCGGCCTCTGAGCATCAGAGTGCTTACTTAGTATTTGCGTTAGAGTAGCTTCTGTGATAAAGTGTTGGATGCCATTGATTTTGTGCCAGTGGTGAGTCTATTCTGGTTTGCTTTAGTCTTCTTTTTTTTTCCTCTCACCACTGCCCTTCCTGTGCTCTTTTCTGCTTTGGATAGCACAAAACAAAGATGTGCAGCCTCTCAACATTCATGCCGGGAGGTCACCCTATCCAAGCTCCCTGGCTGTCTGTAATTTTCAGAGCAGAGCGAGTGAGAAATCCTCCACACTGAACAACCCTTTGTACACATACTTAGTGCATTATAATATAGAAATACTTCTCTTGCAAATTTCAACACTTCCCATTTCAGGGACATTTGTACCTCGGCACGAAGGACACTTTCACACTTAAATTGCTGGGTGTGGTTTAAATATTTATGCAGATTTGTTTAGTTTATACCTCTGGTGTGGATTGAAAAAAATACCATCTGAACAGGTGGATCTCAGTATCTCAGTTTGGATCCATGCTTTCATGTTGTTGCCAAATTCTGACCCTACCATCTGAATGTTGAAGCTGAAATCAAGACTCATCAGACCAGACGTTTTTCCAGTCTTCTGTTGTCCAATTTTGGTGTGAGCCTGTGTGAATTGTAGCCTCAGTTTCCTGTTCTTAGCTGACAGGAGTGGCACCCGGTGAGGTCTTCTGCTGCTGTAGCTCATCTGTTTAAAAGTTCAACATGTTGGTGTTCTGCATACTTTGGTTGTAACGAGTGGTAATCAGTCTGCCCATTCTACTCTGACCTCTGACATCAACAAGGCATTTTCGTCCACACATCTGCCCTCACTGGATAG
This sequence comes from Lepomis gibbosus, assembly GCA_029875015.1. NCBI lineage: Eukaryota > Metazoa > Chordata > Actinopteri > Centrarchiformes > Centrarchidae > Lepomis > Lepomis gibbosus. Next base: position 12,080 of record JAPMOB010217282.1, on the reverse strand, counting down.
TTTCTGTATTTTGGACTATTATCTGTAAACCCTAGAGATGGTTGTTTGTGAAAATCCCAGTAGATAAGCAGTTTCTGAAATACTCAGCCTGTCTAGCACCAACAACCATGCCACGTTTAAAGCCATTAAAATCTCATTTCTTCCCCATTCTAATGCTCAGTTTTCTACATGCTTAAATGAACTGAGTTGCTGCTATGTGATTGGCTGATAAGGTATTTGTGTTAACAAGCAATTAAACAGGTGTACCTAATAAATTGGCCGATGGATGGATGGATGGATGGATGGATGGATGGATGGATGGATGGATGGATGGATGGATGGATGGATGGATGGATGGATGGACGGACGTGAATCATGCAAGAGTCAACCTCCAATGTAGTTTTCAGAGAAAATTAGGTAACGATAACTTGTGTCAGCATGTGATCATCTGTATTTTGCCTGAGAGTAAAAAGTCAAAAGGGGTTATAAAAGAGGCAATTTGTGATTAAAGCCACTATGGTTTAACCTGAAAATGTCTAACTTTGGTGCCCCATTGCAGTAGTATGAAAATGATCATAAATAAAGCTAACAGGAACTAAAAGGCAACAATGGATGTCTCTTTATTTGCTTTTTGTTCAAGACCATGTGAACCAGACTAGAGGCTTGTAAACTTTCAAGTGGAATATAACACCTTGTTCAGCTTGCACATGCACCCTTCCCTAATTAAAAAATTATTCAATGTACTGTCATGAGACTGAAGGGGAATGGCTGTGATGAATATATATGAGTACAATTAAATGTAGTACATACATCTTATTATTTGGATGTGCAGTCACCCTTTAAGAGTGACTTGTATGAATAAACATAAATATAGTATGTTTCTGATTTTAGACAGGTTCACAAATATTACGCAAATGTTATGATAATATAGATTGCACAGAACGTGTTCTGAACAGTTCAGGCTGGCCGCAGAGGAGAAGAATAAGTAGAAGGAGAATGGATAGAGATGAAAGCAAAGGAGGAGGAGGTACAGAGAGAGGGAAAAGGAAGGGGAGGAAGGATAAATGGTTGAATGAATGAATAGATGGATGGACAGATGGGGGTTAGGTGGCTGGAGGGAGGTATGCTACATATAGGCATTGATCCACAGGAGGGGCCATCAAAGATAGAGTGACATTTATGGCGCTTCTGACTGCACCGGCCTGCCCTCAACAGCAGGCACAGCAAGCCGTGACATTGTCAGCTGTGCTGGGAAAACTGTCGCTGCTCTAGACTACTGCTGTGCCATAGACACTTTCTCTATAGATCCACAGGTCGAAGGCTGAGGGGTCTTGTTAGCTGTAGAGGGTGATATACTTCTTCTGTATTCAACATGGATTTGGAGCGAAATGAAACACAGCTGGAGTGAAACCTTTTATTGCTCCCAAAGAGAATTTCCCTTGCACATGTAATGAGGACATATATTAAAAACATACAGCATAGATAACAAGGTATCTAAAAGTTGCATCAAGTTAGACCTTTTAATACATTTTTAATGGCACTTATGCTTATATATGTAAATAAAGTGCCAAATGGAGCTTAGCTATTTAATCAGGGAGATTACACTTTCATAGGCATGCTCATTTCATATTAATGCATATTTTCTGTGGTGCTAACTCAGTATGTCAGCGGACTCTTGGAGTTCCCATGATTCACTTCAACCAATCTAATTTCACCATGACCCCTGCCAACCAATCACCTTGTTGCTGTCAGACTTTAAATCTGGACCTTTCTGAGCTGTCATCTCAGCACTGCCCCTGTGTGCCCTACCTTCACCCTTCACCTCACTTGTTCATATTCTGGTATTTATAAAATACCCCCCAAAAATGCTGTCAGAATGTGCGCACCTCATGCATACTTTGGGCCAGCATACACACATTTTTTAGTGAGAGTTCAGAGTTCATATAGTAAAGTGGAAATGGAAAAAATAGCTGAGGGACCAAATTTAATATACAAAGTTATTAATTTAGACTGATATTTGGTCTGCTTTTGTTGTTGCTGCTGTTTTATTTCCCATGTTAATGTCATTTTCATTGAATCCTTTATTGTAAAGCACTTTGATTGGATTGCCAACCAGGCAATGCAGGCAACTGCCCTGGGGATCCAAACCCGCAAGGCCCCCCCAACAGTCTCAGGTTCCCAAAGCACAACATCAAGTAGAGCAGGTCCTGCATTATTACTTGAATAATAATGAAAACAATTTCTACATGTTGCATACCATTTCCATCCTGTAGTGGAAAAGGGCTATACTGTAGGTTCCATTGGGGGAAACATTGTAAATTACTTTACTGGGTCAATATCACCAAAAAGTAGCCTACAGATTCCATCAACATGACTCTCGCTTTGCACATCATAGCAATCCCTTGAAAGTATCCCACATTGCTTCTTGAGGGTAGAGTAGAAGCCACTGATCAGGTGTCATATCCATACATGTTAATACCAGGTGGACATGGGATCAAAAAATATTGTTCTGTCCTTTTAAAAATAATCGCATATATTTCCCACAAAAGATGATTACGCTTTATTACATTTAATACTCACTATTGGACATTGAGTGCATAAATACATGAAGATCTGTCTTAGTTGCAAGACTTTATTCTTCATCGCTCCAGGCTTATACACATTACCCACTAGCTACTGCATGTCTGTGATGTGTGTTCTATCACTGGCAATCATGAAATGATTGCAGGGAGAGAATGGTGGGTAACAAGCATCGCTGTTCAGCATTCCTAAACAGCCTTTGCTGTCAAGGGCATTTACACACTGAGAAGGTGGACACATCTGTGCACACACACTCAACAGGACAAAAAATGACATGTTTGGGACAGAGTTCACCTTGTTGCATCCTTGCGTGGAATTGAAGTAGTTTAAAATCCGCTGTGATAGATTTATTGCTTTGGTTTTTGGATGATTTGTGTTTGTTTTTGTCTCCCTTCCTTCTGTCCTAAATTTCAACATCTTTGAAGCATAAAGACTTAAAAATCTTACTTAGTCTTCTGGGTCACTAAAACAGCTCATCTAATTACAGGTGCAGCTTTCCTCAAAATGAGCAACATGCTGAATTTTAGCAGTGACAAAATACTTTCTTCACAGTTTCTTATTATCAAAGAAAGGCCGAGCATCAATATTTAATTTGATGCCACTGCTGCCTCCACAGCAGACACCAAAAAAACAATATTTGAGCATTATTGTCAGTAAATTTGTGATAGAGGGATTTGGTCTTATTCATAAACAATACTCTTTGCCAGCTTCAACAGATCTTATCCAGAGGAAAGGAAATGATAGAGTGAAATGTCTTACTTATTGTGCAGTGTGAGTCAAAAAGGGATATTTCTGTTAGCAGGCTTCCACTATCAGTCAATACAAAATATATTACTGAGCCTGTGGGGCTGCAAACAGACACTTGTCTTTTTTTGTATTGTCCAAACGTGCTTGATTACAGGGTTTTAGTTATGTTATCCTATCCACTTCCACACCAAAGATTTAAGTACACAAATGAAAACAAGATGGATGGGGAGAGCTCTTAGCTTCTCTTCTGTAGTGTCATTTTAATGTGAGAACTGGATCAGGAGCTGACAGGCAGTTATCTGTCTGTAGGTTTCATTGGGAGAAAAGCGGGTTTTCCATAATTAATCTTTAATGGGTTACCCTGGTTTATTACAACACTGGTTTTATTTTGGTAGTTCTGGCTATCATTGCTATAAGTTATGATAACATACTCACCAACGGTGATTGCTGAGATCTGGGAACACAGCAACACTGCTGCAACAATGTTCGTCAGGGCAGGAAAATACAGACAGACAGGATGAAAACAAGTCCCCAGTTTAGGCAGATTATCTGGAGCACTTTATTTTGAGGTAAAACTGGAAGTGAACACAACTGAAATGTTGGTAATAATCCCTCATTGCACAGGACAATGAGGGATTGTCCTGTGCTTACCATAGCTGCATGTGCACAGTTGTTCACATTTGAATAAGGAGCTCTGTCTATGATTGTTGACAACAGACAGTTGTGTAATGACATTACCATTCTATTTAATTATCCCTTCCAAATAACTTTGGCTAACCAGATCACAGCAATTACTTTGGTGAGTATATAACCAATTGTCTTTACCAAATAGGAATGATGGCCAGAACTAAAAATCAGGTTGTGATAGACTAGCATTCCCCCTATCCATTAGCCATATTCCCACTAGACTACCACTACTACCACCAGGGACCTCGTGTAATCTAGGGATTTGCCACCCATATCTGTGCTTCGTGCAGCATTTACCCCAAGGGGTCCCGAGGAGGAGTAGCTCCATAAAGTTTGAATTGAAAAACAAAAACATTTGTTGCTGTGCATGTCAGCCAGCTCATTATCTTTGGAGATGTCGGTCCTTTGATAGATTTGAGCTCGCTCTTTCTCTGAATGGCTCTCCATGCTGAGAAGCTAGATGAGCCTCCTGAATTTTGAGCTCAATCTGTTACTGAACTCAGATTTCTAATTTCCTCTGCTCCCTCCACAACTCACAACTTGAAGAGGGTGAAAAGAAAGTTTGGAAAAACCAAGGAAAGAAATAATAAATTCTGATTCACAAGATGTGGTGAAATATGGTAGGTGATATTCGAGGGAATTTGACTTCTGCTGGACATTAAACCTTTAGAAAGAATTTGCAACAAGCACCTGGCCCTACAACTGAGCATGAGGTCATTTTTTGTGTATTTTTGTTTCTTTAATATTTAAAGAGGGACAAGTTCTAAGCTTTTATAAACTGTGTATAAGAATAGCAGAGGGAGTATCTGTACACCAAATCTAGACCCTCTTTGATAAACCAACATCACTAGAACAAATTCCTGCACTTTCTCAGCACTTGAACACACCTTTACCAGAATGTTTCTGTCACAATATTTTCATTTGGGCAATTACAGACATTGACAAACAGTAAATACCCATCAAAACACAAACTGTGGTTGGTATGGTGCTCATGTCGGCCACATGGCCTGACGGATCCGCCATACAGAGTAAACACTTTGAGTTAGTCATTATATTTACACTTTGTTATACCAAGAATTAAATGTATAGTGTTTATTGAAATTGAACTTTTTTGTCTTTATTCAGAAAAAATCAAGTAAGAAATAAAATCTGTCTAAACATCAACTGTATCAGTGCATTTATTACATATTGTATTCAAGATGTATGTGTTTCTGGAGTTTGATGGACTGTGTTTTTTAATATTGTTGTGTTGTTATTTATCCTGTTTTGTTGTTGAGGTTTGCTCTTTTCATGAAAGACTGTGCTCATAAAAGAAGCCACGGATTTTGAGCTTTGAAGTGGGCTTACCAGAGACTCAGACTGCACAATTCTACATATTGCGTTGTCTTATTCTCTCCCTATGAGTATGTTATGACTCAAACTTTATATTTACAATCACATACAAACATCGAGACTTTAAATAATTCTTCCTCTGTATCTTTCACTAAAAACTCTTAAAAATATATAACAGAATTTTAATTTTACTTCATGTCATCAGTTTAATTGAATCAAATGGTTATCAACACTTATGTTGAAAAACAGTTAACGGGGAAGGGAAAAACAGACAAGCCTCCCCTGCACTCTGGAATCTGTGCACATGGTCCTCGATGGCCAATGGGAGACCAAGCAGCACAGGACATTAATGGTCAGTGAGGCTTGGCCCTCGAGAACACCTGCCAGATTGCAATCCCTCACCTTGATGCACAAATGGCCCTGCACAACAGGCCGGACCCTCCCATCCTCCAACCGCACACCGGAAATGAGTGATGAGTCTCCAGTTAAGATCTGCGGGAGGCCTGGGATTGAACAGAACTGCATTTTGTCACGCTAACACCGGAGGGGACATTTGAAACAGGATGACACCTCATGAATATCAAATGGCACCCTGCTTTTTAGCGTGACACACTTCACACTTTCTGGAATTAATTATCGGTGGATAATGTGGCAGCGAGCTGGTCGACCACCGCTCCAAGTTTTCAAGGTGTTCTGAAAAACGTTTTGATGCTAGTGAAGTTGGACAAAGAGAAGAACATTTTTCAAATTCCAGAGTTAACAAGCACCTCAAACAGATCAACAGCACAGTGATCAAATGAGGCAAAAATAGCAAATGTGTCACAATTATCAGGTTTGGACTTCTTTGAAAAGCTACTGCTTCAGACAGTATATTGTTTCTTAAAATCATTTATGTGGAGTTCTATATTTCAAGGGTGTTCTCTGTGTCCTGCTACAGGAGTGAACCTTGCTCTGGCACAAAGAGGAGATGATTAACTTCCAGAATGGATACAGTTGTACTTCCAACATACTGGCTGAAAAGCATCTCTGGGCTCCATTTCTCAATTCTACTACTATCACAGGCACTATCTATGCCTGTGTATTAGCCAACTTCATTAATATAAAAGGCGTTAGGAGAGAGCAGGAAAGAGTCGCACCCTGGACACTCCATCACAGCATGGAGAGAGGGAGAGGGGTGGCTTGTGTAAGTAAGTGCTTGTGTGTGTGTGTGTGTGTGTGTGTGTGTGTGTGTGTGTGTGTGTGTGTCCCAGGCTGCTTCAAAGGCAGCCTCTTGGACAAGATCAGCGCTGTGACCCTGTTCCAAGCCTATCAACAGGCTGTAGGCTGGCAGGTTTCTGGAGTGGAGACGAGCCTTTAATTTGGGACAGATGAGAGAGGGACAGTAAAAGACACAGAGAGAAGGGGGTTAGGGGGCGGGGGGTAGCGAGAGAGAGATAAGAATGGCTAGGGTGGTTTCAGAGAACCTGCTGAGCGAAACAGGCATCCAGCCAATCGAGGGAAGCCAATGGAAAAACAACTTTTGCATGTAAACCCATATGTAGACAGACACATTGTAAAATACTGTGACTTCTCAAACAGTACATCTGAAGAGAGAACTTTACCATTATTTGAAATAGGCTGATATTAGAGACAATATTTTTAATTTAGTATAATTTATACCAAATTATTTGTTTTCTGATCTGCTCCTATTTTCATTTGCTGTTGCTGCTGTCTAATACTTCCTCTATGTTTAGCAGTTGTCTTGATACATTGAGGACAATGTATATTTCCACAGTACGAATTCAATCAGAATTCACCAATTTGCTCCGATTATCTCTTCCTGGTAGGCCTTTAATGTGAATTGCTGAGGTGCACTGACCAAAGCTTAATATGGTTACAAAATTGGAAGACTAAAAGGAAGTAAAATAATTACTAAATGAAAGCATAATTTATGTTTAAAAGAGAAGCCCGGAGCAGCACTGTACTGGACAAACAGGAATAATGTTTTGGACAAACATTGTTAAATTTACCTCATGAGGTGTTTTAGTACAGGTCATTTCATCTCATCTCAGTGGTATTTATTTAATAATTGTTTTTTTAACAACTTATGGTTTACAGGTAAATAAAACGACATAATAATAGTTTCACCCTTTGCAGCGCTGCAAAACTGTCATTTATTGTCAACAATATAACCACCCTCGATAGTCTTCATAACCTAATGCACCTATTCAGTTGCAGCTGCTGGCGCCAGAATAAAATGAAGAGGACTCTAAGCTCTGATTCCATGTGGAATGTGACTAAGGGATCTGAACATATACACAGCCAAAAGTGTTTTTGTGGCAGATTCTGCAAGGGTTGCAGGCCTCCCAGTGAGAAGTCTGCTGTGAGGGAAGAAGAGAACCAGACATGCCTGGTCGAGAGACAGGGTTGCAAGGGGGGGTGGGACACATGGTATGATATGTTGAGAGAAAAAAAATGTGTCGAGATGAGAATGAAAGGATGACAACGATAAAGAGAGATTTTCAAACTGTTGAAGAAGTGACGAGGGGGGAAGGCAAGTCGATGCAAAACAGCGCTTGTGTGTGTGTGTGTGTATGTTATGACAAAATGAAAATAGAGATAAATGGAGAAGCAACAAGCCTCTTCTGCCTCAGCAATCGTGACTCACAAGAGAATCTGTGCTATGTGTGTCTGCGTGTGTGTAGATATTGTGTGTGTACACGTATAATGAACAATAACCAGCCCTAACTCATACACACCATCTATATTAAGAAAGGAAAGTGAAAAGCAATCACACACAAATCATTTAAAAACAACACTACCACTGCATTTGCGGTGAAAGGTAAGACTGGGGGGAATTTTTCATACGTTAAAATATGATTTGCATATTTTAACATAATGTTGTAAATGATGATGTAATGTCAAATATTCATATTGATGTGGAGTGGATACAGATTTTTTTTGTGTTCCTGGTTAGGATTCTGCTCACGTATGCCTGTGATGTTTACATTTCTGCTTTAGCTATGTGGATGAGTGTGTGATTTTCACTAAATATATATTTACAAATGTGCTGTGTAAAGTGTGTACTGATCTCAGAGGTACGCATTGTGCATACCAAAGAATAGTTTAAAATTTTGGGAAACACACCTGTTCGCTTTCTTTCTGAGGTGAGAGGATAATTAGCCGTGTTTCCATCAACTTTTTTATGCACATTTTGACAAATCGCATAAGAAAAGGTTGATGGAAATGGCAAAATAAATAATAAAATAAATAAAAAATCGATTTCGTAAAAAAAAGTTTATAAGCAATCACTTAACATTAATGCGGTAAATGGGAGATGGAAACACTGACGAATAAGTTCTGACGTAGCAAACTTGTACCTCACGTCTAATCAACTGTGTCTTGCTGGATATTCCCATAACGTGCGGAGACATAACTGGCAGCAGTTTGCCCGTTTGAAACACATTCCTGAGGACCTCTCTCCATTTTTCTAAGATCAATGGCCATCAGATCCATGCGGCTGATTTTGTTTCAGGTTTGGAACCCATATGAGTTATTTATCATAGCCATGTAACGTGTAACGTCGCGAGCATGAAGCAAGGGGTATTTAGTTGGTTGCAATCTACAACCTTATCCCTAGATGCCACTAAATTGTACACACTGCTCCTTTATTCCGTTCACAAACAGAAGTTCTAGGTGGATGGATAAACGTATGTTATGAGTTATATTGACTGAATACATCTCACATTTAGGGTTAAATATGCACTGAACATAAACATAGATTAAGTGAGAATAACAGTGATAACAGGGACCATCTTGGCATTCTCTAGGGCCATTGATGACCTTTCAGTAAAAATGGAATATTGAGCAGTTAGACTTTAGAGATTTGATGCCATTTATGTGATTAAAGATTTATTGACCATGGTGAAACCTACAAGGTTGCCTTACAACATGTGACATGCAGACTGGATTCCTTATCAACTATATGAGTGTGGAACTCTGTATGAAGAGTGCTGCATCTTCTGAATACTATAATTGGATGCTGATAAATCAGAGGTTTCACTCTACCAAAGGCTATTCTGGCTCCATGACTTCTTCATAATAGAGTCATTTTTCAAAAGGACCATGGAACGAAGATATCTCTATTTAGGAAGGACCAGAGGCATTAAAAGTAAACAAATGTGATGGAGAAACAGTCTCTCTCTGTCTGTAACACTTTGACACCTGGGCTCCTTTCTGAATACACTCCTCCCCCATGTGTCACTCTTTAGACTAAATGAGGTAAATTCCATTATTCATTGGTGGATGTTGAATGGTTGTTTTTGTCCAAATCTAATCAGACCATATTTTTTTTTTCAAAGACATAATCATAGTCAGGTATTATGAACCCTCAAGGGGTGAACCTGGTTCACCAACCCTGCTGATTGTGATTAGCCTACTGATCTTTGTGGAGTTCCAAGTCGATCATGAAGCATTTCAGTAGGTAAGGTAATTTGTTAATTTATACTAATCAGAATGTTCTTCTAGAGCAATGTAAGGGCTGCATCTGCTGTGTTAATTCAATTGCTAATTCAAGGTGATCACTTCCTGCTGCTGCAGAGGTGAATCTCATGAGGCTTTTATTGGGAACCATAGGAAATGCATAGCATGTGGCAGACTCATACTGCAGTTTGTAAGAAAAAAAAATACCTCCAACACATAATCAAAGGCGAATATCAGCTTTTACCTTGCCATCTGGTTGAGTGCAAATGTCCGAACCATATTGTATACCTGTTGATCTAACTTGTCAACATCAATAACCAAACAAAGTGATGCACTACATTGTTGGGAAAAAGTTAAGCCAAGACACATGACAGTCAAGATGGTATTGTATATAGGAAGCTTGACAGGCTTCCTTGATCATCTTAGACTTGCAAAGAACTGTGAAGTATTGAAGTAAATATAACTATGATAATGCAGCTTGTGTTCTTTTTGTTTAACTCCAAAATCCTTTCTTACCCCAAATTTCCAACCAGCTAAGGAAATGAATGCTCCCACACAGTGTCTGCTCTAAAATGATGGTTCAGATGTAATTTTAGCAAATCTAAATCTCTCTAACAATGAAAAAGTAGCAGCTCATCCTCTGGAAGTAAGCAAGAAAGTGCCATGCCATTTGCAGACTGACAATAGCACCACTTGTGCAATCTAGGCACCCTGGTGCCATTGTACTAACTCACTGCATTGACATATTATAGGGAGCTCTTTCCTTTGTCTCACAGTAAATGTAGTGAATTAATACAGCCTCCAGTGAACTGGAATATAGCCACTGATTAGGTTAATGGTTTAATGAACTTCAGGACATCAATGAGTCAATAAGCCTTTTTACACAGCACTTAGTCCTGGACTAAGATTCACATTATGCCCTGAAAATTGTGTGGCATTTGACACCACTAACCAAGCCAGCAATCAATGATATTTCAGGACATTTTTTTTAGATGTTCACACTGAAAAAGTTATTGCTAAAAGCACACAATGTGACTGCATGCAAACATTTGCCACCCTGCCACTAAAACCACAACCCAAAAAGCTTTTGTGTAATCCCGCCCAGTTTTTTCTCCATACCATCACATCTGCTATTTAGTGATACCATATTCATATAGCTGTTAAAGAGGACTCAACACAGAACTCTGCTCATACCAGTGTTAAATGTATCCTTGCAATTCCCCTGTGCACAACTTGCATCAGAATGGACATCTGTGTTATGTTTCTCTCTAAGTTGATATCTGTCATTATTTTGTGTTTATCAATAAACGGAGGGCTTATTCACATTAATAAATGAACCATCATCCACATAGCAGTTAACTTCTGCTGTGCATTATTTGCAAAACAAAACAGTGACATAAATCAAATGTCAGTGAAGTCTGTTAGATTTGCACTGATGCAACCTTTGAAAATAGTGGAGAGCAGAGGTCTAAATGCAACAGGTAATTTTTTGACATCTTTAAAGATACACTTATCAATATTTGTATTTTAACAAGGGATTAAGTGACTGTGTAATGTGGAAGAAGTGGCTTGAAGTGACCAATGCATAAAGAATTACCACCCAACTCAGAGTGGAGTCCAACTCAGCTCTACTGAGCTTTTTAGCTCATTGTTTTGTTCTTTCGGCCCCAAAATTCCACTCTTAAACTGGTTTCCAGCCTTAACAGACAACTGCAGTGCTCTTTAAAAAAACTCTAATACTTTGTACACTATCTGCCCAGCACCCAACGTCAGAAAATATGTCATTCACGATATGGTGGAGGCAAAACAGAGCTATAAAACGACTGAATATTGGACTTATATCAGGCTGCAAATGAATTTTGCTCTGTGTCTGCTGGATGATACGTAAGTAAGCAATTGTTTACCAAAACAACTTGGTGGAGTCGCCAGTGCTGATCAAAACACAAGGCTATTAATTCCTTCTCTGTGCTGCAAATAAGTACAATCCTTACACATCCCCGTCTACAGGGTAGAAACTAAATGGGATTCCTACATGGCTGGAAATGGAAAGGAAGATGAGGATAGGAAGGAGAAAAGAAGACAGACAGTGAGAGAGGAGCTGCCTGCCACTCATCATCCAAGGGCCAGCGAGCATGGTTGAAGTCTGCAAGGCACAGGTCACCTGATCCATGTTTAATGTGTGTGTGTGTGTGTGTGTGAGTGAGAGTGTGTGTGTGTTTTACTACCACTATTGTGGCTCATCTCTGGGCATCACTGCAGGGGCTGAGGATGTGTCACATCAACCACAGGCCAGT
>JAPMOB010217279.1:15066-31467 GCA_029875015.1 Lepomis gibbosus | reverse complement strand
GGAGCTTCCAGCACTTGTGAGAAACAGCTGACTTGGTTGACCAGTAAACGAGGGTGAGAAAGTAAGGAAGGGAAGCAAAGGTGTGATTTTGAAAGTTGAGGGTTTATATGCCAAAGAAAGAAAAGAGTGCTACAGGGATGCACATAAAATAGTGTACCTAAATATTAACTGTAGGGCTGGGCAATAAAACGCTAATGAGAATTATCACGATATTTCCCTCAATAACAATATAACAAATGTTCAATTAATGTTTGATTTAATTCATTTGAATCATTATCACTCCAAATTTTCTATTAAGATAGTAATTTTGCTGAGGAAAGGGGACTGAAAAAAGATTTTACTTATCTATATGTGTTGAAAAAAACATTTTATAATTGTTTTGAATGGTCTAGTCCAGATTTGTTAAGGGATCAGTTTGTCATGTTCTGACCATAAAGAATAGTTTAAAAACACAATTAACCATCTGGTTTCTTCAACTTTCACTAAGGAGTAAAATCAGCCTTTAATCCTGAAAGAACTAATGATTTGACATTTATGGTGATAATTATTGATATCGAAATATATGAGATCTTTTATTGTGATAACATTTTTGGCCATATCATCCAGCTCTAACTGAGTGGCTTCTTTCTGCGTCTTCTCTCGGTTTGCTGTGATCGCCGGTTTCCTCCCACATCCCAGTGTAAAGTGAAAACCCAACGGCGCCAATAGTTACGAATGTGAATATGTGTTGTCTCTCTGCGCGTTAGTCCCACCACGGAGTGACAACTTGTCTTGGGAATTTCCCTGCCTTTCACCCAAGACATGCTGTGTAAGCTCCAGTTTCCTCGCTGACCCTGAAGTGAAAGTATTCCTTTGGGTCTTATTTTTCATTTCTTCCACTCCTCTTTTAATAGCATTCTTTAGTGCAATTCTTTGACATTTGACTGCTACAGGTCCAGCTTTTCATGCTCCGCTACGAGAGCTGTAGTGAGTTTCATAAGGAATGAGAATGTAGTCAGAACTTAACACAGAAATCACTACCAGAATGCAACGATTTATGGGCATAAGGAGGCAGATGTTGACATTTGATAGCCAGTAGTTTCTCTTGCATAGCAAAGTCTATCCTGGTATAATTAAATGGACTGAGGGCAGACTGCAGTCTAGACTGATGTTCATATTCAGCTGTTTCTTCGTGTGTTCTAAACTGATATGATCAGCGGAGAGAGGAAATTACAACAAAAAGCACAAAGCTTTCATCATGTTTAGTTAAACTGTCCCATACTGCCAGAATGTCAAACCAGGACAGATGACACATTTCCACACTTTTCAGAAGTTATTCATGTGACTTTTGGCAGCGTGGGCCTAAATGTGCAAAGTATAAAAAAAACTTGACATACAAAAGAAAATTAAATGCAACTTTAATTACACCAACAAGAGCACCATTGATAATGCCTCTATCATACTTCTGCTCTTCTCTTTGTGTGCGTTTTAAGTGAGGTGGATGTTTGATTTTGTAAACGAGACACAGCACAACAGCCCTCGGCACATCTTCTCGAACACATGTTCAGCATTCATTGTATCAACAGCAGAAAATTCACAACTAACCTGCCAGAAATTGCCTAAATCGATTCAAATGCAGTACTTACAGTGTGTCTTAATTGACCATGAATCAGAACAAAGCAAATCTTGACAGAAAGAAAGCTGCTCTCCTAAATAGGCGCTCACTAAACACACCTCAGACAGAAGACAATGATGAAGAGTTTTACAGTTGAAACAGACAAATGCAGTTTTGTGGCTCGTGACTCAACGGCATAAAAAGTGGATATACAATCTTTTAAGTCAAAATGTATTTTCAAATCACACATGACATGCTAAAATAAGACGCAAATACAATGTGCTGTGGAGGTACTCTGTCAGTCAGGATTTTTAACCCAAAAACCTGCTTATGTAAACATGCTAAAAAAAAAGTTAAAAAGTCACAAATAGATATAAAGTGAACAGACACGTTTTTCACAGCACATTTTACCAGCAATTACAGAGATCTAATTGGAAACGACATAAATCATTCATGGCCATTACTTATATGTCTTAGAACCGGTGCTAAGGCTGTGAATTGAGGTAATATTACTTTCTGATTTCAGGGTATATACACTAGGCATATAGTGAGAAAATTAAAAAATATGGTGTGTTGAAAATTGTTTGACTAGCATAAAAAACAAGATGCATCTAACAATATAAATCATATCTCTTTGTTTGTTTTTAGGTCATTCTTACAAGTAGAAATTAGTCATTTTCAAATAAGCATCTTGCCATCTTTTCCTCCTTTAATATTTTAAACGTATTCTGCACACACTGTGACTGTTATTCTAATATATTCAACACTACTGATGGGATTGGCACATGCATATGTGTGTGCAATTATATATGTTTCTCGTCTGTGTGTTACTTAAGATGCATACATCAATGTGAAACAGGAAATAAGTTTAAAAAAAATAAAAATAAAATGAAGCACCAATATTAAACTATCGGCTCTTTAAAACCTTAAGAGGTATCTCCGTACATGTATACTTGCATTTACATGCCAGTGGTACTCTGTGACCCAAGACGTAAAATATAGACCTGACTTAACAGTTACAGTGTTTTTAAGTCACATTCCTATGTTTCTGTATTGCACATACTGACCAGTGGACAACTCAAAGAGACTATTTCTGTTTTTGGAGTGGAGTGCTCCTTTGTTGTGAGTGACTATCGGCTCACTGACTCATTAATAGAAGACAATGCTGTCAGCTACTGATAAGCCTTTGGTGAAGAATACCACAGATAATACGCTTCAGTGGCTCAAAAATAAAATGAGTTTCAATTTGAAGAGAAAGGTCCAAAAAGAGAAAAAAACATACAGTATGCAGACTCAGAGCAGCTAACAATACGCTCACTCTGCCTTTTGAGACTTACCGTGTATCTATTTAAAAATAATTTTGTCCTCACCTTCAACCTTTTTGTTGTCACAGTTGTTTTGGTGAAATTGGTGGATATGTGGTTGTCAACTCCACTTCACACTCAGTCTCAGGATGCCCCCTTGTGGTCAAACAAATGAATGTCCTCTTCCAACAGAGTGCAACAATCTGTGCAAGTGTCTGCTTTGTGTAAAACATCCAAACTCTAAATTATCGTTTATTTGGCTGATTATTTCCCTCTTAGTATTTTACCTTCCCTCTTTTCAGAAGTTATTTCTGACATTGCCTGGGCACCACGGCGATCCCTCTGCGCCTCGTCGTCCGTCGGTGTGGTGTTGATGTCGGGCTTGAGGGCGAAGGAGTCCCTCACTGCCGTTTGCTGTCCAGGATGGCCTTCCAGTCGTCCGACCAAGAAAGGAGTCGCCTCTGGGAGGGGCTGATGGAAAGATGTTTGTTGTGGCAGGCAGTGAACAAGATGTGCTCCCACGTTGGTTTGGGCTCCACACCTGATCAGGAGACACGTTAAGGCACAAACATTACATAAGCGACAACCACACATATTTCGCTCTGGAGAGAGTACAAGCCGTACAAACCACGGCTTTAGGCAACCCAGCAATTGACTCTTATAAAGTGCAAATGAGGCAATGACTCCGATGCCACTACACAAACAGGATTATGCACTCCTTATCATTGTGATCATGTTTTTTCCCCTTCCAGCTTCCTTTTAGTGTTTAAAACACACTTTCATGCTTGGTGAAAGCTAAATCATGTAAATGCTATTTTTGATTTTTTTTGATTGTTATGTCACTAATTCTTTCAGTCCGTCAGTGATCATTATGAACAGCATGCCATTTCAGTTATTAAAACTCAACAAAAAGAGCTCAATTGCGATTTTTCAGATCAGATAACTTGCAATATTGTATTTCTGTTCGCAAAACCTCTCTCCCGGTACTGTGAAAGTCCATTTATAGTTTACCGACCGTAATCAGGCACGCGGGTCCGTCGAGCTGTGGATTTCTGTGCACAGGTGGGCTGTAGTGAGACCACTACTCCGACTACAAAGTGTTTGAACTGTGTCGTTTTTTTTANCCAAAAACGAATGAGAAAAAGGGTAAAGAATGGTATAAAAAGTGTTTTTGTCTAACGTAAGATGCAATTGTTAACATTTCTTGGCTTTTTTACCTATAGCAGTAACCGAGCGTTACTTCCAAGGCCACTGAACATCATTAACTAAATGTGTGTTAGAGGTTACAGTTGCAAAAAGCCCTGTTCATAATAGCACTAAGGGTGCACAATTTTGACAAAATGTCATGTTGCAATATTGATCAGGAATATTTATTATGAATAACAATCAATGATGATTTTTAATTCGATATTCTTAAATACATGTAAAAACACAAGTTTTTGCTTGTTTTAGTTGTTTCCCTGAGCCACACTATCTTCTTACTTTTCTGTCCTTTCTTTTCTATCGCTCCTCTGACTCGCTACCTTTAACAGGATTCTCTATTTCAACCAAATCATAGAGTGAACAAAAAATCTAACTGTAAATTTTGCGACTGATATTGAAATTGGGATATGATTTGCGATATAAGAGGGAAAGCTAATTTTTAAATAATTATTCTCATTTTCATTGAAAAAGATATTGTGTGATTATTGCAAGACGTTTTCTCAGTCTGTAAAATATGATGTGTTGGCCAGGACCCCTCTGTAGCGCAACAATATTTCATTTAAAAAGGTATTTTGACATACATTTTGCCTTTAACAAATATTGCACCTCCTGCAATTTGAAAATTGCAATTGGCCATGTCACAAATTAACAATGCTCTATAATGGAGCTAACGTTAGCTTAATTAGCTAGCTAAAATGATCAGTTATTGCTCTGGGAGCTGCACTGTCATTATTATCTTTAATATAAAATAACAATAAATATCAATGTAGTTCAGAATGTCCGTAAGTTATCGACTGAATTACAATGTCAATTAGCAGGCAATTAAATGCTTGCGTGTATCCAATCCTCACCTAGAATGTCAGGCTTGTCATCTATGAGGATGTCTCCGGTGATTACTGTCTTGTCTCTGGTCAGGATGACCTGCTCCAGAAAGTCATGACCCAAATGATTTTCTACCCATGCATACTACACACACACACACACACACACACACACACACACACACACACAAGGAGGAGAAGAAATCTAATTAAAAAAAGGAAACACAGTTGTCATTTCAAAAGGGAACAGAATTGATGCTGTTGATTGACACAGGGCTTACCTTTTCATACGGGCAGTGTTTGTAATGCTTTATAGGGCTGGTACAAATAAAGACATCTGTGCTGCGGAAAGAAAGTGAAACAACAGGACCAGAGCGGAAAAATTAAAAACATACAAACATTTTTATATCCCAGCTGTTTATTATGGGATTAGACCATATGGCAGATTTCCCTGATAAGAAAAGGTTATTCAGATGCAGGCGGTTAAGGCAAGCCATTCATTTCCACCAGGAGAGGAAATGTAAACATGCAGTTTCATAACTATATGACAGCTATTTTTAGACGTTATTCCACTGTGTTGTGGGTTTCTGAGAATGCTTCTGGAAATGGCAATGGAACAGCCTCCGTTATACTGACCACCAATTTCAATTGTCTCACTACAGATGTGGGTTAGAGTATGCTGACAGGCATTAGCTTTGGAAAACTGACAGAGCTCATCAGATCTAACATTTACCATCTTTAAATCTGACCACACGTAGCAGCCAGTAGTGATGCAGGAGTCAGGGGTTTTTAATACCCGGACTGTGAAGGAATTTAGAGGTACTATGACAAAGGTCTCCCCCAGGCCATGAAAGGGTCGATTTCTGACCTAAAGAAAGCCAAAGGAGACAGCTAGTGACTCTCTAAAACAGTAGGTCAGACTCCTTTCTCCTTTCTGCCTGCTTAGTAGACTGACTGATGCAGCTGTCTTGATAAGGATGCACTGTTTTCCATTAGTTAGCTAACCCAAGGTTGTGATTATCTTTATTTTGTTTCCTTACAGACAGACTGACTGGCTCTATATAGAAAGTGTTGCATGTGGCTTGAATAACACACAGCGAGACTTTAGATTAACTTAGTTAAGCATAGCTTTTGATTTGAAATATAATATAGAAATATAAAATAGAATCTTCACACATGTATAGAGGGGTAAACAATAACCTTATTTGGACACTTAGTGAATCTCTGCAGGTCTAGGAAGAATAGAAATCCATAACATTATATAGCAGGCTAAATAAACCGATGATTTATTACAAATGGTATTTTTTATTGTTGAATAGCAGCAACACAAGTAACCCTTCACTAAAGACAAAGCACTCCAGGATTTCACCAATTTCAATGTGCTTCAAGCCCACAATTGAGCTGTATGCACACTGCCCTGCCCATCCGAAGCCATGACATTTTCTAGCAAGCTTACACAAACCCGCCCTGACTTGTGCTTCACTATCAGCCAAAATTTCTCAATGTTCTAATTGTTGAGATGAACAGAACTCTACACCTCTCCATCAGTGACTCTTATCACTTTTATTTTTCTATAGGGATGCCGTCACCACATCACACACAGGAACTGCACGTCACACTGGGCACCACAAGTATGCATCATAGAGGCTACCACATTCATTAAACATCCATAAATGTTGCTCAGAAACCTGTGTTGCATGTGACTATTACATCAGCAGCAACCAAATTAGTTTATGCATCAGATGTGTGGAATACATGAGTGGACTTCAAAACCTACTTATCCAGCTTGGCCATCTCCTTGACCGCCTCCACTCCTCCTGGCAGCGGATCCAGTTCGACGAAAAAGTCCTTGGACTCCCAGATACTGATGGCTTTTTCCTGGAATAAAAAACACAAGCAGTTTTCTATCAGTCTAATAAGATATAAGATAAGATAATAGGATTGATAAGAAGTAAAAAGTCTACACACCCTTGTGAAATAGTTTTTGAAATGTCAAGACACAAGATCACAACAACAACGACCAGACTTGTTCCATCTTTAAGGTGAACTTCCAACAAATGGAAAACCAGAGGAAAATAACAAAAAGTTAATGATTAGGACTATTTTAAATTTAGTAAAGTAAATAAAAAACTACAACACCCCATTCATGACAATCATTTTGGACAAACCTCCAAAATGATGTGAGCATGGGGTAAAAACTTCTCAGGGAGGCTAACAAAAACCTTTCGACCATAATTCTAAAAGATATGTTTGGTGCACCCAAGGAACACCATACCGACTCTGAAGCGTGGTGGTGGTAGCACCATGCTTTGCTGCTACTCTTCAGTTGGGACAGGGGCTCTTGTCAAGAGAGACAGGACAATGACAACTAGTTCCAAACGTCGAGATATTTTCGCACAAAACCTGCTGGCCTCTATCAGAAAGCTGAAGCTGAAGAGGATTTGCACATTCTAACATGGTTGACAGTAACCCAAAGCAAAAATCCAAGGCATGGCTTCAGAAAAGGAAAATCACAGTATTGGAATGGCCCAGGCAAGATCCCCGACTCAGTCCCATCGAAAACATGTGGAATGACCTACAAGAGAGCTGTATGCAGGAGAGCAGCTCGCAAACCGAAGGAACTTTAATTTTTTTGCAAAGAAGAGTGGAATCAAATTCCAAAGTCTAGATGTGCAAGTTTAATAGTCTTCATTTAATTTCAAACCTTTAGTGAAAGGCTGCCCTCATTTGCAATTATGTCGAGTCACATACAAGTGAAAAATAGGCAACACAGACTAAGTTAAGCCCAATTTATACTTCTGCATCAAGTCTACACCGGAGTTGGTGGCGTAGACTACATGCAGCCATAACTATTTACGCGGTATTGTGTCTGCGTCACTCTGCAGTTATACCACCAAAATGCTACGAGTTGAAGGAAATCTGATGCTATGGCGTAGGGCGGCGAATTATTTTTTTGTGTTTTTTTTCCTGAAATAAAAACTTGGATTGAAAACTTCCCTTTGTACGTTTAATTTAAAAATAAAAATGTTATTATTAATAGTTAGCTCACAGGGAATGGCTACTCACACACCTCTTTCCCTTTGCCTCTGGGGGTGGTGGAGGGTGGATTGATTGCAAAGTTTAACCATCACAGTTTGAGAAAAACTTTTACTCCCACTGTTACTTCTTAAAGTATATAATAATTTATAATATAGTTATAATAAATATATAACGTTACATCACGATCAGTGAAAAGACAGATAAGACAGATACATGCTGTATTTAAGCGCAGTGAGTGGGTAAGGGGAGAGCGACTGACATAAAAGCCGTCAATTTTAAGAGTGTCACTGAGTGAAAGCCCGTACCTGTGACTTCGGGCATGTTTACGCTGGTGTAAAAGGGACACTGTGCTGCTTGTCATCATAGAAACAGATATTCAGATTTTGATGTTTATGGCACCTTCAGTCTCTTCAACGCAGCTCTGCTGCTTGCAACGTGTAACCAGTGTAACCAATCACATAATCAGATAGGATATTGAGCAAATAAGTAAGTAAAAAAATACAGCATACCTATGCTGTAGATTCAAAGCAGAAGTATAATTGAGCCTTTAAGCATTGAAGCAGGGACATTTGTGATCATGGTTTTAAATTGTCCACAGGTTGGTAGAGTATTGATTTTTTTAGCGCATGTGAGAGATCATTCCACAAACTTGGGGCTCACTTTCCAAATTCAGCCCGTGTTGGTGGGACCTTTATTCGTAAGACTTTCTGCTGTAATGAATGCAGAGCACATGGCCAGCAATACCATTATTTGGATAGGTGTGCAGACTTATGCAATCGAGTTGTTATAGTTTTTTACCACTAATAATAAACTCTTTTTAATAAATTTCTGTTTGTCGGATGATCACATTAAAGATGGAACAAGTCTGACATTTACGTTGATATTTCTGTCTTAATATTTCAATAACCCACAATTTCATAAGAGTTTGTGGGACTTTTCATAGCCACTGTATATGTGTATCCACGGCATGTGAGTGTACACGTGCTCTTAAGGAGGAATGTCCAAAAGTCAACTTTTTCAAGGTCAGCTAGACACTCCAGAGGATGTGAACAGCTGATATCTGACTGAGAATGTACAGCTTTCTTGAATAATAATAATAATAATAATGATAATAATAATAATAAAGCAGGAGGGACGACGAAAAACTTCTTTGTGATCCATTTCTTCTTTTGTGCTCATGTTTCTTTACATGGACCTTTGACCTAGTTTATAATTCCCTGACATAGTTTATTTGTGTTATAGAACATCAATTTGACAAGCCAATGTGATTTGTGAATTTTTGCATTGTCACAAAAAACAGATGGATTGGCTGTACTTTTGCATTCTATAACAGTGTGTGGGATCATAATTTAGGCTAGATCTATGCCTCACCTGCTTGTGCAGAATTAGCAGAGATGTAAACACCAGTAAAATACTAGTACAAAATCCACTTTATTAAAATAAACGCTTTAAATAGTCTGTTGTTAATTAGATAGTTTTTTTCCACAGAAGAACACCCTTCAAATTCATGTGACATTCACATGAACACTATCTTAGTGGGTCTTAAAACACTGTAAATAACTCCTCTAATAAGCTCTTATCACCTCTGATTTATGTTGTTTAAGATACTGGCTACTCGTCAGGCCTTCTATTCAGTCAGATGAAATTCTAAAACAAAACATATTGTGGTTTAACTGGTCATCACTCAAACGCATGCATGGGACATTGAGTGGAAGTATAGCCCTTTCTTTCAAAGAACCACAAACAAAACAAGCTTTTTAACTGCTGATCTATATATCCCATTAAATAATACTTCTGTCTGAGGAACCAGCAATATTTCATGTTGGTTAAGATCCAACTTCAACTGCAAACGCTACAGTGAGACTTGTCATTCTGAACAGTCTGTAACATACTGTTGTTAATTAAATTCTGGTCAAATTAAACTATTTGTGTGGGGACCCCGGGAAAGCTGGTGTGTGTAAGATTGCAAATGTGCTATTATAGCTATTTTTGTGCACTATATGCATGTCACTTACACACAGGTCACTCCTCAGCTGCCCATACTGCTTTGACACCCAAAACCCCCTTCGGTCATCCAGGGTGATGTAGGGCTCGTCCGGGTACCTGGCCCGGTACTTCTTGAGGAACCCCCCCTCGAAGTCCGCCAGCACCCCGTCCATGTCAACCAGAACCCGTAGTCTCTTACCCGGGGCAGAGGATGACATGTTTACGCAAATCCTCTTAAACGGATCACGTAGCACAGTTTTCTCTCTTCCGAGTAGGCGTGTTGTCCTGGACAGTAAAAACATAGTCAACTATTGACAGATGGCTGCTGCAGTACCGACAACTGTCACCAACAGTTACCGTTAACCCTCTCCAACCGGCGAGTGCAAACAGTGGAAAAGTCCGCATGAGAGTAGAAAAGTTTTCCAAATTCTGCGGTAGTCAAACCGTGTTGTTATTAGCACGTAGCATCGGTCGTGATATTTGTCTTTTCGTGAAATTTTGTTTCACTGCTAGCTTTACTTTATCATTCTGGGCGTCTCTCTGCTAGCCAGCTGCGGTTGAGCTAACGGTCGCTAACGTTAGCCGACAGGCTACTCGCACAGCAGCAGTCAGGTCAAATGTAACATGCCTTTGGTCACAGTGTTACTGGGAGCTGTTTGCATCGTTTGTCAGTGTGTTTTAAGTGCCCGGCAGCTACCCCACAGCCTTTCTCAAACCCCTAGCATCTGTAACAGTGGCTGTTGGAGCAACCTGAACTGAAACGAGTAGTAGCCTGAACAACTGATACTGCAGCACCAAGCGAAGAAAAGCTCAGTAGCGAGAACAAACTGTACTACAAGGCTGCTGGCAGAAAAGATATGTTAGAAGAACGAGATGGGTCACTCCTCTCAATGTGTGAGAGGCATGCAGAGTCACAATATGCAGTGAGTTTTTCCGGAATCCATTAGCTGAACATACAATTTCATAACAGAATTAAAATCAAGTGTATAAAGGTAATGAACCAATGTATAATAGGCTCCCATTCCCCACTGTAACACTTAAAGTTACACTTAAAAGTTAAATCAAAAATAGTAACAGCTTCAAGTCACCAGCACATGTGCCGTTAAGGATTATTATCTACTTAATTTAAATTAGTTATTAGGACATCTAATTAATATATTGGATTTTCTCAATTGTTAACTGTAAAATCAGGCAACTCCAAAAATGCAACATTGCTTGGGGTCCTCTTTGAACCCTGAACATGTTAATTGTTTTTATATACAGTCTATGGTTAATTGGTTTAGAGAATGGATGGATGGATGGATGGATGGATGGATACACAAACATACATTTAACCAGTTCTCAGTTCTTAACATCAACAACAATCAAGTGCTTGATATATTTCACCCGAAAAACACAAAACCAGTTACTGCCAAAATATTTACAAAAAATTACAATAGCTGTATTTTTTAGAAAGAAAAGAAAGAAACTTTGGTGTCTTGTCTATAATCAGACAATAACAGATGGATGCTATGAATTCAAACAGGAGCTCTTCCATGTTATAACATCTTTGTCGAAAACCCAGTAGATTGCACGTCAGTTCCTGTATTTCTTTATTTCCTTAAAGGGATAACTGACACTGCAGTATGAAATAGACAACCGTAGTCCTCTAACATATAAGACAAGCATAGTAAGGTACAATTTCCTAATAAAAATAACATTGTGGAAATAATGATAATCACAATTACAAATACTGTCAGCAAATCGTGTGTCTGGCCCTTTAAGAATTCAACGGTCGGTCCGTAAACTCGTTCCAGTCTGCTCTGTTCTTATGATCTCGCGACAGTTTCTCCTCAGTGGCGGCTGTGTGGCCCCCTGTCTCAGTCCGGACGGAGTTGTTTCTGACGTTTGAATGAAAAACAGTGCAAATTACCTCCACTTTGGACCCAGGAAATAATGGCTTCAGCCTTGGAGCAGTTTGTGAACAATGTGCGGCAGCTCTCCGCTCAAGGTAGGGATGCTAAACTCATTCGAATGGGAGGTATTAGCTAGGTAGCTAGCTTATGCTATCCAATGCCTTGCCGATAGCTAGGAAGCCAAACTGGTCAGAGCCCTCTTTCTGCTTTATCATGTAAACACACCGCAAAAATGACTTTTTCTGACTGCGAGAGTTCTGTAAAGTATCACCATAAGATGCGTTAGAACACGGGAACGCCAAAGATAAGCGCGGACTATGTAGTCAATGAAACAAAAGGTCAAAATTATACTTTTTGTTTTTGATCTACAAAATAATTTCTGGAGATTGCCTACCGGAAGTCCCGCCCTGGCCCCACATGATTGGCTGACAAACTGAATTAGCGAATGTTATTGGTTCAAAGTCATCTGTCAATCAAACTTGCATTACCTCTGTTGCAAGGCCTTGACAGGACACTTGACCGGCCGATTTATATTTAAATCCTCAGCCTCAGCGCGATGATTAGAAACAGTTTTGTAAGTCTGTTTGTTTTTTACATTTGTGCCTACATTTGTGAAGAATAGCCTTTTGGAAGTCATAGACAAGAAAATTTAATTTTCTTATTAATTTTACCCCTTAAAAATGAAGAACATGCCTCTGCATACTCTGTTCTTATGTCTTTCAAATGTCTATTGCTAGACATTTGAAAGATGAAATTTAATGACATTAAGTCCTGTTTAACAACCTTATTTTATTATGAAAGACCAGGTGTGTCTGAAGGCAGTGATTTCTAAAATTTGATCTGAATCTAGCATTGCAATGTAAATTGCCTTAAATATGAGATGTGTTTTTCTAATTATCAAAAGGGCATGTGAGACAGCCCAAAGTGGTTTACTTTCTTGTCTGTTCTCCTGCCTCTTACCCCTCCAGGCCAGATGACTCAGCTGTGTGAGTTGATCAACAAGAGTGGGGAGCTGCTGGCCAAAAATCTGTCCCACCTGGACACAGTGCTGGGGGCCTTGGACATCCAGGAGCACTCCCTAGGTGTGCTTGCTGTGCTGTAAGTAGCCCCCCTGTCCTTATGCTTTACTTTTTTGCAACCATCAATGTAATTAGCAACAGTTAACAACTCTTCGGCAGTCTTCAGTGATATCCACTGCTGTTGTCCTGTCTTGTTTGCCTTTGTGTTCAGTTCTGTCCAGTTGTGTGTTTCTCTGCTCTCCTGCATTCATTATCCTACTTGCTTCTGAACTGGGCCAAGAGATTTTGTTATTGTTTTGTCTGTCGAACGTGATGTTTTACATTTTGTGGTGAATACGGTAAAGATGGTGGGACTTTGGAGTGAGGTAGTTTAAAAGTAGAAAATGGTGCACATAACTTTGGTGCCAGAGTTTTCATGTGAGTTTGATAAATAAATCACATAAATTATCCATTGTTTGCATGTTATTTAAAGCTTGCCAATTCCTTCTTAGTATTATGTTTTTTATTGTTATAGGCTGCCTGTTGCATGTAGCATAGCAAATCTGATGTAGTCACAAAGCAGCTAAAGGCTACCTGTTGCATGTACAACTAATAATGTAAGCATGAACTAATTTGTTTTGTAGCAAAGAAAGTGATAATTTCTCATCATTACGTAAATCAAGAAATGCCTGTGCTGAATTTAAACAGCTGTAAAAATGATGTTTAAACATATACAATCCACTTTTTTTTGCAAAAGTTTACAGTAGCAACACACACATTTTTATGAGTTGACATCAGCATCACAAACTTAAAAACTGAAGTTATGGAAATCACCTGTGCAGTATTTTTTTATATGGAAAGACTTTACATCCCTCTGCATGTGGAAATACAACTAAACCAATTTTGCATTTTCATCCCTAATGACAAAGTGTTAGTGTCATTACCAGTTAATGTTCAAGGCCTGTGTCAAGGCCTCCTTGTTTCACTTTGCTAACCTCCTACTATTTAATTCCAGATTTGTGAAGTTCTCCATGCCAAACATCCCTGACTTTGAGACGCTCTTCTCCCAAGTCCAGCTCTTCATCAGTACCTGCAATGGGGAGCACATTAGATATGCAACAGACACTTGTAAGTCCAGACTAACCAGAGCTCTCACCAGATGTTGCTGGTCGTTTTCTATTTTGTACAGGTTTTCAGTTAAACAAGAACAGATTTCTACTCTAGTCAGAATTCTTTTGCATATTTTGTTGAGAGCATGTACTCTGCTAACATATGCACGATTGTCAGCAAAACTGTGCCACACTACATCTAAATTATGCACACTTCTGATGTTTCACACATTGAAACATCAGGATAGACGATGGCATCGGGAGCACGCGGGGGGTTGGGTTTAGCGGTTGTCTTATGTGCATGTGTTACCTCGCACATTGTTCACTCGGTTGGAAAACTTAGTGGCCTATCACGATGCAAGTCGCGGTGGAAATTTTTCAAGCATGGACCAGGTAAAGCGGCAGTGAACACACAGGGTGTTTGATAGGCTGCGTCATTAACATTACAACATTAACATGCACACAAGCGGCTCACTTACTGCTGTGATAATGGATCACGGGTGGAGAAAAAAAAACGGAAAAGGCAATTTCTGAGTCTTTTAGACTTTATAACACCTACTGCTGATGGAGAAAGTGGAGAAGACGGGCGGTGGGGAGGCAGAGGGTCAAGCTGGTGTGTTTACCTGAGGTGTAGGCTTCTTGTGTGTCTGAGTGTGGGAAGAAGAGAATTTTGAGGAAAGGTTTTACAATTACAATTCCTGCTCAACCATCGACCATCTGTCAGCCATCGCCAATGGACGATGACATCGTCTTATCGGCCCAACCCTAATGTCAGATACCGGCTTGTTCAGCGTCTGCTGACAAGCTATAAAAAAATTTCTGCACCATTCCTGTTATGGTAACGTAACGTTACACCATTTGTCACCTAACGTTCAGCTGTTTTTATATTTAACTGCCATGTATTAGGGTTCGGTTGATAGGGGATGCCATCGTCGATGGCTGACAGACATCACGACGTTGAGCCAACATCATGATTATACCGCCCTGTAAAAGCAGGTTTTAATCCCCACGAACATTATTATTATTATTATTATTATTATTATTTTATTTTATTTTTTTAATAGACTATACCTGCTTTGCACCTGTCTCAGAATTCTCTTCTCCCCAGACTACACCTACACCTGTGGTCTCTCACTGCGCACACACCGGCTTGCCCCGACTCTCTCTGTTTTATAAAGTTGCCTAAACGACACAGAACACGTCTTTTTTCCGTATTTTTTACCTTGCATAAATCATTTTGCTCTTTTTTCCCCTTTTCAATTTGAGTTCCAATATTTTTCTGATCTAGCATCTGACAAATAGTCTATTATTATTGTTGTTAACAATATCATATCACAGCAGTGACAAGGAAACTGGACACATTTTAAATTGTGCCACTATGATCATTATTCTGATGTGCTTTATGTGTCACTCTTAACGGCTGATTATTGGAAAAAAATATTGAAATATTAAAAAGTAATCTTTAGGTGCAGCTCTAATGAAGTGTAGACATGTCCTGTACACCCATGTGAGCAGTGCTTTACACTTGACTAACCACTAAAAGAGTCAAACATCACTTTGTCTAACACCTTTCTTCCCTTTTGCTTCCTCGCACAGTTGCTGGTCTCTGCCACCAGTTGACTAACGCCCTTGTGGAGCGGAAACAGGTAAGACACACACCTCCAGCTTCTATTAAAGACTACCTGCACAGTCATTTAAATAGTGTATAATCACTGACCGCTGTTTTAGCGATGTGAACAGTCCACCAGCTCCACAAGCTATACGGCTTTGGACTCTTTCATTCCATCGACAGCTGATCTCTCCAATGTTCATTTATAAGCATTTATAATATCACGTATGTGCTGGCATTCCCGTGTTGACGTGCACAATTATGCTCAGACACAAACATATTCTGAACAGTACTTGACATAGCACAGCCCCCCATGCCGCATCCACTTCTCAGCACTTCAGCAGTAGAATCATATGACTGTTGTCTAATAGGGGCAAACTATTTTTGTTGCATGCACCTTGCTGCAAAAGCAGTTTTCCCCCTAGCAATAACAAATCTTACTTTCAACTCTGTCTGACAAGACAAGGCCCAAGTGAGTCATCCCGTTGCTGAGTTTCAGCATCCAAGAGTAGCATGTTTTCCTTTCCCCTTCTTGATCTAAATATTTTAAAGCATTTTAAAGTGTGGCACAGGTTTTCAGTGTGTTTTTGATATCCCAGGATAACTCAGAATATTTCTTCCTTCTCTGACAGCCATTGAGGGGCGTTGTTGTCCTTAAACAGGCAATAGACAAAATGCAGATGAACACAAACCAACTTACCTCAGTTCATGCAGACCTGTGTCAGGTGAGTCTCTGGCCCTGCAGCATCACCAGCGTGGCTGTAACCGTAAATGGAATTATTTACCTTACACAATTAATTTTGCTAGTATGTGTGATTTTTTTTTTTTTTTTTTTTTTTTAAA
>JAPMOB010217279.1:2241-15022 GCA_029875015.1 Lepomis gibbosus | reverse complement strand
ATCCACGTTATCCCTGTTATCTTTCCTGTTATCTCCTTCTTCTCCTAAACGCATACTTGTTGAATATGCTGTTTAAAGCGTTGTATTAAATAATTCAAACACAGTCTCAGTCCCAGCACAGTTCCTTTTCAGTGTGACAGTCCAGTGTTAACCCTGTTAGTCATCCTCACTACATATCTTTTCTCCTTGCAGCTGTGCTTGTTAGCAAAGTGCTTCAAGCCCGCCCTGCCCTTCTTGGAGTTGGACATGATGGACATCTGTAAGGAGAACGGAGCTTATGACGCAAAGCACTTTTTATGTTACTACTACTATGGGGGCATGATCTACACGGGCCTCAAAAACTTCGAAAGAGCACTGTATTTTTATGAACAGGTACCCCTGTGCGCATCATGCTGTACCAAGTGTACTGACATGCATACATGTAATGGCATAAACTTTCTAATTTAACCACTGCATATTCAGAAATTGTCGCACATGCTCATGTATGCCCTGAATGCACAGTTTTCTCTGGTGTATAATGTGTTTCTCATTTTCTCTAGGCAATAACCACTCCAGCTATGGCAGTGAGCCACATCATGTTGGAAGCCTATAAGAAATACATTCTGGTGTCACTCATTCTCCACGGCAAAGTGCAGCCACTGCCCAAATACACCTCACAAATAGTTGGGAGGTTCATCAAGGTAAGGGCCAATAGCATGGAAGAATGAATGGTATTAGGGCTTTTGCTCGTTTGGGGCAGCAGTTACATATTCATATGCAAACATTTATGTTACCTGAATTTCAGCTGATGCAAGTAAGAAGAAAGAAATGTCGCTCATTTAAACAGTAAACGGTCTGACTACAGAATCTGGAGCATACACTCAGTTTGTAGTTTCAGGTACACCGAGCTTAAACTAATCAACAGTCATGAAAAAAATTCTGCCTTCATCAGTGTTATATTCAGTTTTTGTTGAAACTGGCAGATTAAACTGTGTGGCCCTTTGGAGAGTGTATTTTGTGGTGCTGTTGAATTGAATTATACCAGCAGGCGTTTCTATAATTTTGTCCATTTATATCAATGAGGTGATGCTTTTTTTGTAATGCAGTACGGTCTACTCATGCAGTTTTTGAGTTCTTGTGCCATTAAGTGCTTGCTGTTCTCTCTCCCCGCACTCTTCTCTTTCTCTTATTGCTGACCTTAGCCCCTGAGCAACGCGTACCACGAGCTGGCTCAGGTCTACGCCACCAACAACCCGGCCGAGCTGCGCGGCGTGGTAAACAAACACAGCGAGACCTTCACACGAGACAACAACACAGGCCTGGTCAAACAGTGCCTCTCCTCCCTCTACAAGAAGAACATCCAGAGGTTAACAAAGGTGGGTGTGCCTGCGTGCTTATGTGTGTTCTTGTCTTTCTATAGTAAAGATGAGCTTGTTTGTTTTCACAAGAAAGTATGAGTGAAATTCCTCCAGTCATGGTTTAAACTTTACTGATAACTGGTGCTATAACTTGATTTAAGTGCAGTTTAGGGTGTCTTAGCATATTTGAATCACACAGCAGTTAAAGTGGTTTTGCACTTATTCCGTTCAGTTTATTTGGCCAGGTGAGATCAATACCCTTTTTTTTTCTTCTTCTTTTTTTGTCTAACTCTGACCTGAGACATCAGGAAATGTGTCTCAATCCTCCACCTGTGTTGCACGTCATTAGTATCAGTAACCAGAATGACAGGAAACATGGGGGAGTGACAGCAGATGTAGACATCTGATAGCCAGCTGTTACTCATGCCCGGAAAGCTGAGCAAAGCAGAAAGGAAACAAAAAGTGTCTGTCTTCAGCTAGAGCTGGATGACATATCACTTTTAATGTCTATTTCATGACAGAAGAGGATATATATCTGAGCATTTTGGTTATCTTAATATCAAGATGTAGGGCTTAAGGCTACAGTTTCTGAGCAACACCTCCACCTGTTTGGTCATCATTCATATTACTAAAGTAAAAAAAAACAAAAAACTGTGTAAACTTCTGAATAAACCCAATATTCATCCAGAACTATCCAATAAAAAGGTGCGTGTAAGTTCTGGAGTCTTGGTGACAAGTTCTTTGCTTTTAATTGAGCAGCATGCAAAGATATAACAAGCGTTCAACCAAAGAAAAGTAACTGTATGTGAGATAACAATCACATGTTCAGTAGATATTTTAGTCTAATCTCATTTAATATGTTGTATTACAGACCTTCCTGACACTGTCTTTGCAAGACATGGCGAGTCGAGTGCAGCTGTCAGGCCCCCAGGAGGCAGAGAAATACGTCTTACACATGGTGAGTTGGTCCAGAAAGAATCAAAACATGAACAGCCGGTCCCAACATGTCATCCACACGCTTGAAATCACTGCACATGAAGTATGCAAATGAAATGTGACGCTTCTGTGCAGATTGAAGATGGTGAGATCTACGCTAGCATTAACCAAAAGGATGGCATGGTCTGCTTCCACGACAACCCCGAAAAATACAACAACCCTGCAATGCTCCACAAAATTGACCAAGAGGTGAGGATGTCCAACTCTTATTTTTAGTGCCGTCTTGCTTTGCATGAAGTCTTATCACAGTGTTGTCTATGAATCCCAGTTGTACGTTTGGCGTTTGGCTACCATTTTAAAGTGAAGCTGTATCATTTTCTCCTTTCAGATGTTGAAATGTATAGAGCTGGATGAGAAACTAAAGTCTATGGATCAAGAAATCACAGTAAATCCCCAATTTGTGCAGAAGGTGAGGCAATGTTTAAGAGCATCAAATATATAGATAAGAATAGCTTTTTTACCTATGCATGGATGTGTTTTGGTTTGTGGAATCCTTTTTCCTTGGGATGTTATGGATCCATTATCCAGTTATTATTTTATCCATGGTGCAAATATTCTTTCGATGATAGAATGAAACGATCTAAGGAATGTGAGCATGGTACAGCACAACAGTAGTATGGCTAGCTATTGGTATAAATGACAAAAAAAAACAACTACAATAGTACATAACATGATCTTTTTGGTATTTAGGTGTTAAAAAAGTCATTATCACTGCACATACATAAAAATCAAAAACTAGAAATGTAAAATCTGGAATGTGGACTAGTATAAAAGTACCAGTTCTGGGTTTTCTCAGCAAAAAGAGCCAGATAATTCTGTCGTTAACCCGCGTCCTGGAAAAGGCCCTTGGTTAGTTTCAAGAGATAACAAAACCGTCAGCCAAAGTCCAACAGGAACCAGTTTTTCCAACCACATTCTCAACTTTTTTTTTGCAGAGTATGGGATCGCAGGAGGACGATGTTGGTAGCAAAACATCAAGTTATTCCTGAGGGATCTTGGACGGGGAAAGAACGCTGCAGCCACCCGACACGTTCTTCCCAGGATGAGTTGGATTTTTTTAAAAGAGGAAAACAAACATTCTATTGCATAAGGACATTGGTCAAGGAAAATCTAATTGTATGGAATGATGATAAATTTGGTTATTCTTTCTTCACAGTGTCTTAAGGATAACAAGAGATCCTTACAGAAAAAGGAAAAAAGATTACAATTTTGTCAGTGTTTTATTTATCAATGTTCAGGTTGGTGCGCCACTGCTACATTAACAGAAACCACAAAAATAAAAACTGGACTTATTTGTTCCAAACACATGTGTGAATAATCTCACTGTTTGTTTTGGTTCTGCTGCATGATGGCCATAACAAAGAGGGCATTACATATGAGGAAAAACATCTATGGCTGACGAGGATTAATTCTGATATATTCAACATTTGTAAAAACTGCAATGATCGTGTCCCTCTCACTCCTGGTTAGAATGTAGATATCATCAATAGCAAATCTGTACAGATCTTTATCTGGACATGCCCTTGACCAAACTCGGTACAGTGGAGGAGTCGTTCACTATCTGGTGCACTGTTTTTTTTTTTTTGTTTGTTTGTTTTTTTCCCCCCATTTTCTTTTTTGTTTTTTTAGATCGGTTCCACTAGAGGTCGCTAGAGCACTGTATAGAAAACCGTTTTGACAGCTTGTTATTACAAGAGGTGAAGTCAACAGATGAAACCAAACTGTCATGTCATTTGGGAGCTTAAGCTTTGCGATTGTGGATCTGTTAATAATAAATTGTTTAAGAATATAGATCTGGGTTTCATGCCTTTGTGAAAATATCCTCATCCACTTGGTTCTGCGTGCACTGTAAGGTGGATATGAATTTCCATCCACTCTTGATTGTAACATTGTAACGTTCCTGCTTGATACAATGAAGCTGATTTAGGCTTTAGCCAATCAATGCCCTCATACAAGCGGATGTGGTTTGCAGGAGAATGGCACCAATCACGACGCAGCACACGCTTCGTAGAGGCGGGACTTAACTGGGAAAAAGAAAGTTGGCACACGCCAATCACGCGTAGCACTCGCCCCTCATTGGTCCACCGTATGAATGAGGTGGGTCTTGACGACGCTCAACTGTGTGAGCTACTGTTGAAATTCCAGTGCTAACCAACTTTAGCCAGCTTGCTAACATGTAATTTAGCGAATTTGAAGAACCACATATACAGCGCTTTTGTGGATTTAAATGCATAGGCTTATATAATATTTAATGTCCAATAGAGGAATATTGGAGTGTCGTCTTGATGTTTTCTACTGCGCGTGCCTCCGCTACTGTACCCAGAACATGTCCAGTTAGCCAGAGCGCAGTAATCGGTGGATAACGAACCTGGCAAGCTAACCAACCTGCCCGTTTGGACTGGGTACTGCGTTGAGGGATTTGAACAGGTTTCATCGCCCAGAGGACAGCAAAGCCGGATGCTGTGACTACCATGAGTCCCGCAGGCTGTCCCCATGTCAACAGCTTCAAAGTGGACAACTGGAAGCAGAACCTGAGGGTTATTTATCAGTGTTTCGTGTGGAGCGGGTCAGCCGAGACCAGAAAACGCAAGGTAACAAGTGACAGAGGGAAATGGGTGCTCTGAAGGGACCCTAACGTATGACTGACTGTGCGTGTTTCATGTGTGAGCCTGCGTCGCGTGCGTGGACAGTTCCCCGCCCTTCCAAAACAACACCAACATCCGACACCGTGAATGCCAAACTACTGTGTGCGCTCAGTCAAATACTACCCACGCTCAGTCTTGTTTTCGGGCTCGGAACTAGCCTAAATGCAAACACCTGACAGACTCGCCAAAGCTGCAAAACAGCTAAAACTGAGACAAACTATCAGCGAGTCACCCAGTTAATCCCGGACATTAGCTAAAATTACCATGAACGTTAGCTAACTTCAAAGGTAGAGACCGCATAATAGATCAGAAAGCTGATGTGCATCTGTTTGCATTGGCACTGCGCCTGCAGTGGCACCACTTCCTTCCACCAGCAGAACGTAGGCCAGCATTACACGGTGCCATTTCCTCGCGAAAGGGGACACTCACAGATTTTAAACCAACAAACCAAACGGTAATCTTTTCCCCACAACGCACTGTATAGCAATTATCCTGCAAACCCCAGGCCATAATAACAGAGATGCACCGTTGCCTCCTTTGTACTGCATGACAGGATCAACTGGTAAAGCAATAGGTTGTGTGTGTGTGTGTGTGTGTGTGTGTGTAATCAATCACACAGGCTTTCATACAGGCACAGAGTGTCTGTTTAAAAACGTCTTTTTTTATTGAGTCTTGTTTATTGTAGAGCTGCACATAACATGTGGGTACACACATGGGCAGCATTAACATGTTGTGGTTGCACCTTCAGTGTGTGTGTACGCCCTTGCCTGTCTACATGCATCCTGCACTTAAATGTGCTCTGGGACAACCCTGGGTCCCCTGTCATCTGCTTGAGATCATGTAAGGAGCAGGAGGAGGCATGCTTATTGAAATAAATGGTGTCCATTTTTGCAGGGTCTCCTCCTGCCTTAATTGCCTGGTGTCTCTGCCTCTGAAGAGCAGACAAGGTTGATAGGGGGGCTCATGCAATTCTTTTTCATTAATTGTGGCTCAGTTACGTATACATGTCAGACAGTTCTTCCGTCATTCACTTTCCACTATATGCTGACCGTTACCTCTAGTGTCAGCCTCAGATGGTCATAATCAACATTCAGTCTGCATCAGACAGTCCGCTGACCTTCTGACGCAGATTGAATTTCAAGCATTTGTTCACCTTGAGAATTCAAAGGCCCTACTCTTTGGTTGGCTACAGGGGCGATCCTAGAAGTGTCTGATCAAATCTGAATGACAACACAAATAACAAAAAAACGTATTTTCCCCAAGATACTGAGAATGATGACTGCAGCCTCACAGGATGATGCGTTCTAATTTCATTTTTCTAATTTCATTTCATAACATGCCACAGGTAGATTCATTATTACCCGTCTTCATGTTTCATTTACAAATAATCACACGCGTGTATATGTATGCCCTAAGCCACCAAAACATGAGACCAAAGACCCGCTAAATCATGTGAGTTCATCCTGTTCAAACTCTGAGCTTGGTACCAGTATAAGTAGTACTTTTCCTGTCCTGTTAAGACTGTCTATTGTTAGCCTGCACCACCACTACCACTGGCACTGCTGAACTGAGTGCCGCCTGCACTCAGTTCAGCAACACAAAATAGAATCCTTGTAAAAGAGGTCCAATGGCTTTTAAACTCAAAAGCTGGTGCAAAAAGACAGAAGGTCAATCAAATATAATGAACAAAATTATAAACGCAACACTTTTGTTTTTGCCCCCATTCATCATGAGCTGAACTCAAAGATAGATCTAAGACTATCTCTGTGTACACAAATGGCCTATTTCTCTCAAATATTGTTCACAAATTTGTCAAAATCTGTGTTAGTGAGCACTTCTCCTTTGCCGAGAATCCATCCACCTCACAGGTGTGGCATATCAAGATGCTGATTAGAAAGCTAGGGTATTGCACAGGTGTGCCAGGCTGGCCCAATAAAAGGCCACTTGAAAATGTGAAGTTTCAATTGGGGGGGGGTCCGGTTCTTGACAGTTTGTGCAGAAGTTCTTTGGTTATGGAAACCAATTGTTTCAACAGCCATCCGGGTGGCTGGTCTCAGATGACCTTAGAGGTGAAGGCACTGGATGTGGAGTTCCTGGATTTGTGTGGTTACACATGGCCTGCGGTTGTGAGGCCAGCTGGATGTACTGCCAGATTCTCTGAAACGTCTTTGGAGATGGCTTATGGTAGAGAAATAAACATTCAGAAGAGTCAGCATGCCAATTGCACACTCCCTCAAAACTTACGACATCTGTGGCATTGTGCTGTGTGATGGAACTGCACATTTTCGAGTGGCCTTTTTGTTGTGGCCAGGCTAAGGCTCACCTGTGTAATACTCATGCTGTCTGATCAGCATCTTGACATACCACAACTGTGAGGTGGATGGATTATCTCGGCAAAGGAGAAGTGCTCACTATCACAGATTTTGACAGATTTGTGAATTGAGAGAAATAGGCCTTTTTTTGTACATAGAGAAAGTCTTAGTTCTTTGAGTTTAGCTCATGAAGAATGGGGGCAACAACAAAAGTAATGCGTTTATAATTTTGTTCAGTGTTTCTTATTAGCTCAGTCCACTTGTGGCACTACCAGCTGTTGCATTAAAGCTGAGGTTGGCAGTCTTGGAGAAACTAGCAAGAGACAACTAGATTTTGAAAATATCCAACCACCGCATAATCCCACCCCCTTTCCCTCAGGCTTCCTTTTAAAGCCAAAACACAAGTTCATGTGCACACAGGTAGACTGGCCGTGCTTATTACAGTCGCAGGAGTGTTTTGTTTTTGTGTGAAAGCATTTGATTTATGGATTGCTGTAAAAGAATTTGAACAAATATAACAAAAACAGCTTTTGAAATAAATTGCCTACCCCAGCTTTAAATGTAAATATGACTTAAGCTCTGAAGCTAATCTTTGGATAGGATGTGTTGTTGTTGAAGAGAATCTTGATGATTTTCATATATTTTCATTCAAAAGAAAGTGTCCATCTGATGCTTCCTTGGCATACAATTAAGCTTGCACTGCCACATTTGGTGTTTTATTTTGATGTTGGGTATTAACTCATCATGGAGGACACAGCAACAGCAAATATTGAGTTTTGAATATTAAATATTGAGGTGGTCATTTTGTTGTTGCTCCTCTGTCTTTTTAAAGTGACGTCTTTTTCATTTCCCTAATCTTTGTGTTATTTTTGTCTGGAAACACACTATTTGATACCATGCCTTTGTTTTGGAGGGAATAATCCATTTTGGATGCAGGACTTTCCCTTCAATGGAAGGGACAGATGTTGTTGCATTTGGTGCACAGTGTGATAACATCCTCACTTACTTTACCCCAGCCCATTACAATCTCCTGCTCTTCTCACATAACATCCTTGTACCTGACATTGCAGCACTCTGAGAAATATGATGTGGACAGAGCTCTGGGTGTTAGAAAGACCACAAGGCCTCACTGATTGCCCAGCCTCTTAGTACATGGCCAGTGTGCTAAAGCAGGTCTAATGTGTCCATAACTACTCCGTATGTGTGCCCTACTCTTAGACTCTTGCTGGCATGACAGTGGAGGATGTAAAAATGTGTTGACTGGCAGACGCAGATTCCTACATGAATACAGTGTTCACAGGGGACCAGAAAAACACACATGCATACTGTAACACTGGCAGTTGGAAGAATGAGTGAGGAGAGATTGTTGCATATTGATGCCTTTTCATAATTCATGTGCTGTCTAAGCACTTACGCATGGAGGGGTGTGTGTCTGGAATAAGTATCAGTGATTTTTGTTTTTCTTCCATTTTGTAAATGTGTCAAACCAACATATGCTGAAGTAATCAGAAAATACAGTTGTTGTTTTTCTTTTTTCAATCAGTAAACATGTAAAGATCTAATGTTGACCAGAATCATTAATTGAATCTGGTTAGCAGAATCGCAGCACAGATGGAATGGGAGTCTGTTCAAGACACGGTAGAGTGACATTACACCCAAGTTCAGAACACTGGAGTCCACTTTCAGACAGTAATCCAATCCATTTTCATCCTCTCTTTCTGTTAACTATTCCACTCTGCGTCCTTTTGTTCTTTGGAGATGAAGGTAACAGAAAACATTTTCTGACCATACAATTTGATATTGAATCAACTTTTGGCAGAGGAATCAAATTAGCATCTAAGGGTGGATTCACACCGACCACCTTGGGGTGGTTTGTCGGTGTGAACTCTGGAACTCGAACTCTGGTGCAGACCAAGCTGTGGCTCAAGAGGTAGAGCCTGCTAATCGGAAAATTCAATACCGCGCTTCCTCCTCCTTCCATACTGAACCCTGAATTTCCCCGATTGCTGTTCCATCGGTTTATGAATGTGTGTGAATGTTTCCGCTTGAGCACTTAGGTTTAGTGTATGAATGTGTGAATGGGTAAATGTGATGGAGTGTAAAAAGCACTTTGAGTGGTTGCAAAGACTAAAAAGGCGCTATACAAATACATAGCATTTACATTTACAATCATTCTCTGGTCCGCCTCCAGCTGCTGTCAAGTGAAGTGGAGTGGTTCATTTCTGGTGTGAACACCATTCGCCCCAAGTGTACCATTGTATGTGTCAAAAGTTTTTTCTCATACTGTTTTGCTACCAAAATGACAACTAGCCAGGGACAAACCAAACCTCACAAGGAAGAGAGATGCCTCCTGAATATTTGGGCTGAAGAGACTGTTTCTCAGTTACCAGAGAAGGGGCGTAAAAACACTATTATTAGTATTATACATAATGCTCTGTGTAGCATTTTTCTAGTCTTACGACCACTTAAAGCACTTTTACACTACGTCACATTTACTCGTTCACACAATGATGGCAGAAGCTAAGGTGCCAACTGCACATCAGAACAGAAATACTGAGAGACTGGAAGAGCCTGCGATCGAACCACCGAACTTCTGGTGGACGACCCCTCAACCGCCAGTGCCACCGCCACCCCAATATAAATGATCATCTACCGATTAAATGCAGGAGAATGGATTTCAATGACCACTTGAGCATGGTCGTGTAAAATTTAAAAAGAAACTGTCAATAGTATTTAGTAGATCAATAGTATTTAGTAGATCAAGTATTTGGAGGACAATTTCTGGACCGGTTGGGTTTTTTCCTTTCGTGAATTCAATCTGGACCAGATGGAAAATTGAAACAATGTATTAACCTCACATTTGATTCATAACTACTTCCCCCTTCTTTCTTCTCCCTCCTATCTTTCCTTATTTCCCCAAACTCCCTTCTTCTATGTACTGCTAATTTCTTCTCACATCCATTATCTTAAGCTGGCTCATTGGCATGCCCAGCTTATCATCTGCATGCTTTTGAGCCATTGCTATCTACCCTCCATCCGCAGTCACACCCCTCCCCCGTCTTTCCAACATGAAAGAGTATATAGGAACGTATTCATGACTAAAAATCACATACACCAATTTGGATTTACACATTCATCGCGTAAATCTTACAGGATCACAATGGGCTACTTTAGTCATTATGGTGCTCCCCAAATAAATCACAGAAGATGAGACAAAACACATAAGAGACCTGAGGTTTTTTGACTTATGTTCATACACTCAGTCTCACATGATATAAACACACACACACTTCTCTCTCTCTCTCTCACAATTGTATTGCTTTCCTGTCGCCTATTGTGATTCTGCATCACAGGTAGAAGATAAGTTATTCTTGGCTGATAGCCACAAAAAAAGGAAGCCAACCATAATATATGCCATGTCAGGCTTGGGCCTAACACAAAATTACATGGTTTAATCCAAAAAACAAAATGGGTGTCCATCACAACTTCCTACACCTGCAAGATCCGTTGCCATACCATGGTCTGGAGATCCTCCTGTGCAGATCCTTTGGGTGCTGTTGATGTTTTCGTCTTAGAACTTTGCTTTCATAGTGTGCAAAATTAGCATCCCTATTAGTATCACAGTTAACTAGAATTACGGAAGCGTCTTAGTAACCAAGCTAGCTAGCTTCACCCTCTCATTTAAATATGGTCACATCTTGTTCCACAAAACCAAGATGGCAACAGCCAAGATGCCAAACTCAAGGCTTCAAAACAGTAGTCCACAAACCATGGGTGATGGCACTGTGACTACGTCCACTTCTTTTCTTTTAAATAGTCTATGGTGTCTTGGGTCATGTAGCTGGTAGAGCGGTAGACCCTCATAACTTGAGGTGTGTGTTTTGATTTCATTTTGTCAAAAGGTTTGTAAATGCCCCATACTTGTATAGCGCCTTTCAACCACTCAACGCGCTTTTACACTACTTCTGCATTCACCATTCATTCACTCACTGAGCCTAACTGCTCAAACAGAAACTAACATTCACACACATTCAT
This sequence comes from Lepomis gibbosus, assembly GCA_029875015.1. Lineage (NCBI taxonomy): Eukaryota > Metazoa > Chordata > Actinopteri > Centrarchiformes > Centrarchidae > Lepomis > Lepomis gibbosus. Next base: position 3,697 of record JAPMOB010217279.1, on the reverse strand, counting down.
ACACTGGCAGAACAGCCGCAATTCGGGGTTCAGTGTCTTGCCCAAGGACACTTCGACACGCAGCCTGGGGGAGCCGGGGATTGAACCGCCGACCTTCCGATTAACGGCCAACCCGCTCAAAATCCTGAGCCACAGCCGCCTGTTTGTGAATGATTCCAAAAGAATGGGATTGAGGCATATAATTAAACTACCTCCTGACCTTCGTAGGCCCCGCCCACTTTTGAGTGGTGCGTTATCTGATCCAAATCCCCCTAGTCACTAAACTCCGTCCACACATTTTTGTTTCAGTTGGAAACAGGGTTGGACAATGGTCTCTATTTTCATATCATCTGATCATGGCTACTTGAGCTCATCGATTGGCGATCTGATCGTTAGGTGGCAGGGTGTTACGTTGCAGCAAGTCAGTGAAATGCCAGCATGGAAGAAACAGGCTTATTAACTTTAAGATAAACCACCAGAAACATCTGGAAATGCACAGTACAGTGTTTTGCACATAATTACAGTGTAACTGTGGCGCCACGCACAGGTGGTGGGGAGAAGGAGGGTGCAATCAACAGCAGCATGCTAACCTCAACCACCCAGTTGTATTCTAACGTTAACTGTCTCTGACAGTGACAGCGTTGTGTTAAGAAACATAGACAGACTAACTTCTCAGTTAACTTCAATGCGTTAGTTTTTCTATTAAAACACGGATCCGTTTCAATGTGTTTGTCAGAGAGAGAGAGGCAGCAAGCTGATGTACTGAGTGAATCTATGCACTGCGCGCAGCTCCACCATGAATTATGATCAAACTCATATTAAATTGTATGTGGCAGTCAGCAATGATATTGTGGCATATTGTGTCGCCACAAATAAATGAGTGAATGGGAAACACTGCAGTGTGATTCAGATCTCAATTAGAAACCTGGTTTGGTTTTTATGGACGTCCTCTGGATGTATAAAATCTCTTAAAGCCAAACTGATCACCTGCTTGAGCTAGTTCAAATCTGCTTAGATTAGGCATACAAAAATAAATGTTTAAACTTTTCTTAATATGGACACATGCTACACAGATTTAGCACTATGGTAAACAAGAGAAAAAAGAAGTGGTGACTCCCTATCTCTGAAGTGGTCATAAAGTCAGAAATACAAGCCCGGGCTATTAAATGAAGTTTTATGGTATTTCCTAAAATGAGCTTGATAAAACCAGAGCTAGTAATGTTGCAAATGTGTGTCTGTTGGTGCAAGAAATTTAATGATCTTTTCCTCTTTCTCTCTGTGTTTATGCCTCTTCTTCTCTCTGTTTCCTTTCCTCTCCCCCTTCCCCCTCTCTTCCAGGCCAAGTCATGTATCTGCCACATGTGCGGCGCCCACCTCAACAGACTCCACTCCTGCCTCTACTGCGTCTTCTTCGCCTGCTTTGCCAAAAAACACATCCACGAACATGCCAAGAGCAAAAGGCATAACCTAGGTATTG
>JAPMOB010217276.1:0-15363 GCA_029875015.1 Lepomis gibbosus | reverse complement strand
CGCCTGTACGTGCTGCACTGGACTGTAGCCTACAGACTCACATTGCCATATGAGTTTGACAGTCAACATCAGTTGGCTTGTAAGCACAAGCAGCTTAGGTTAGCTAAGCTGACCGTGAGCCCCAAGGGCAAAAAATACGATTTGTGTTTCATTTTCCTGACTCAATAAGGGGAAATACTGGTGCCTACAACATGTTTATTTCAGTTCCTCAGACGTGCCTGGCCCAGATGGAGAGAGAAGCATGAGCTCACTTAAGAGAAAAAGAGATTTGGTTTATTCTCGTGGCCAGTGCATGCATTTCCTTTCATTTTATTGCTGGAGTTCAAGGCTCCAAAATGAGTGTAAATGTACGAATCTGTATGCATCAGTGTGATTTTACCTTAATTTGCAGAAGAGTCTGGATTTTGCTCAGTCGAATGGGTATTACACTGTAATATAGTGCAAACTGCAGAGCCCGATGCTGTCTACCAGACCTCTTGTTAAAAGATGCATTCTTAATTGTTAATATTAGCTGTGATGTTCCATTTCACAAACACAAATCCAAATCTAATCGAAACAGGCCTGACGACGCAGGGTTCCTACAGTCACCTCTTGGAATTTGGCATTTGCGTCCTCCACCCCTAGAAAAGTTGTGGAAGATGATTTTTTTTTTAAACGCTGGAAAATGTCACGGTATTCTGATCAAAATCACCCCCACCCCCCTTTTTCCCCTCCCNCCCATCAAACTGTCACATGTTAAATGTCAAGCTTTAGCAGCTGTTGATCCCTTTAAAAGAGCATTTTTTGAAGAAAAAATATCAATTGGAAAAAACTCTAAATCTGTTTGCTTTGCGGGGGAAAAAAGATGCAAAAGCTGTAACAACAACAAGAAAAGTAATGGTGCTGGAAATCTTGTTATTCATGTCCAAGGCTGCAGCTGAAGTCATGACGTCAGGAAATGTCAAGGAGTATAAATTACACATAAAAGCCAGCTCTGCAGTTTCTTGAAATCAAAGGTCTTAAATTTGAGTATTTTTAGGCCAAATTAATATAAATAAATTGCACCTAAGGACTTTCAGTCATTTGTTCTACTGGAATTTAGTCTTGACATTGTGGTGAAGACATCAAGGAGATAAAATTACATAAAGTACGATTTAAAAGTTCGATAGATTTATTAAATATTGAGGAGTTACGTTGGGAAAACTGACTTCAGTATTTTAAGATCCTGGCTTCCCTGGTCATGCAATACTTTAGCATGTGATCTCAGAAATGTGTAGGAACCCTGTCCTGTTGATTTTAAGGAAGAGTTGTGGGGAAATGGGCCACGAGTTAGATGTCACAGTTTATATCGCTCTCATGTCTGCGCGTTGAAAAGAGTTTTTAGGACTCATGACGGACGTGTGTTGTTTTTAAAAAAAAAAAAAAGGATCAAAATCGATGCAGCAGAACCAGAGATATCTTCTTTTGTCATTCCACACGTTCTTCTTCCTTGTCAAAACGTGGCGCCTACGTTACCCACAATGCAACTCAACCGTCAACAGTTCGGTTGGAGATTCGGATGTATCGTGCTCGTAGCGGGTAACGTAGCCTGTAGCAGAGACGAGCAGCAGCTACTGGTAAGCTCACGTCTTTCTAACTCCACGCCAACAGATTGGTTTCATTTTCAAACTTGTCTTCAACCGACACTGACTCGAGGACATTTATTAGACTTAACACAGCTTTCTTTGAGACACTAAAGAACTTCACATTCAAGACCCACTTCTTTTGTACGCCCAGGCCGTTTTTCGTCATTTAGTGCTCTAAAGCGCCTGTAGCGCCTTTGTAGAGCACTCAAAGCGCTTTTACATCGCGTTCACCATTCACAGACATTCATACTTAATTTCGAAACGACACGTTGTGAAATGCAGTAATTTCGTAATTTTGGTTTGGTTTAGGCAGCAAAACTACTTGGTTAGGTTTGGTTGGGAAAAGATCACGGTTTGTTAAAAATAACTACATAACTTATGTCAGTTAATTTACATAATATAACTTAATTAAAATATTCAATGTTTTTGGATATGAACACTGGTCTCCAGGTTGAAAGTCCAGTTTCCTCGCCCTCCTTCCACCTCCTTACTCCGTCTGTTAAATATCCTACAGCGACCTTTAGCATTTAAAAGTGACGCAGCCGGGTTGAACTATGACCCCACCGGATCTGGACCATGAGTCCGTATGTGACGACTTGGGGTTGATCCAACACGTGTTGTAATATTATCCTAGCTTAGCATAAAGACTGGAAGCAGTCTACTGACTAACGCACATAAAGCTCGGTAACTCGCACTTATCACGTTTGTTTAATCTGTATTCTGTTTTCACATTTCAGTTTGTGTACAAATTAAACAAATGTGATAATTGGTGAGCTTTGCAGGAGGTGGATTTCAGTCGCTCCAGGATTTTGCGGGCCTTTTTTGTGATTGTTGCTTAAGATGCCTAATTTTGCGATGTTTTGGCATTTTTTTGCGACGTAATTGTGGTAATAAGTGAAAACTACTAAAATAGATGTCCATCGATCCATCCATCGTCAACCGCTTATCCTGCGCACAGGGTCGCGGGACAAAAATAGATCCTCCAGGTCCGGTTCAGGATTTGGCGGGCCTAACCCGGCATATTTAAACCAGTTTACCTTGATTCTTTCAGCGCTTGCAGCTGATCGGGACGCAGCAGCCTGTGTCTCAGTGATTTGTCTCGTCTGACGTCCTCCGTGAGTTTCTGCAGCTCTCCTTGAACGTTTTCTTTTATGTTCGACCACGATACTGCATGTTTGGCCGTATTGTGGTCGCGTCTAATCGGACGTTGCATAATTACTGTCGCTAACTTGATCGCAGAGGTCAAGCGGCTGTAGTTCAGGGGCAGTATCTGTTCATCAGTTTCCCCGCGCTCTGGTAAAGATGATCTGGATCCTGGTCTTCATGATACTTTTGGGTTTTTGGTCAGCAAATGTGAGACGGCGGTTACAAACACGTTTGCTGCGACTTGTAAACAAGGAACTCTGTTCCTTTGTTGTTTGCTGACGTGTGACAACGTTTTCCGGCAAACAGCGATGGTCAGATTTGGTCAAATTTGTGGAAAAATTGCTGTGATTGGTCAAAAACTGAAGGAATGCACGGAACATGTGTTGAATTTGTGTTAATAGTTGCGATGGTGGACAAAGCCAGGCTAGCTGTTTCTCCTTTGTTTCCAGTCTTTATGCTAAGCTAAGCTAACCACCAGGTGGCTCTGGCTTCACACAGACATGAGAGTGGCGTGAATCTGTTCATCTAACTGCAAAGCTAAAAAGCCCATTTACCAAAATATGAAACTTTTAACACGGCTCTCCTGGAGCGTAAAAATTAAAACATGCATTTGTTAACTAAATGAAAGAGGGGGAAAAAAAGACTAATAGTCTGTGGAACATCCAGAAAGCAGCCACATAACAGCTGCAGGGAGTTTGTTGCAGAAAGAGTCTCTAAAATAAATCTTTCTATAAAAACAGAATAATAGATGACAGGAAGTCCTGCTGTGGGATGGCCATCTCCCTCACATCAAAGAGAGCTGCCAGAGCACCGTGACGACGCTGGCTCCCCGCTTTGGCGACTTTTTCGGCAGCCATGTTGAATGTCAGAGCCAAATCACGACGTGGACGCACTGTACCCATCCTGCTCTACTGCGGCTCTGTGATGAATAGCCTCTTTGTGTACAGTATTGATCAGCTCAGTGTGAAACTCATCTGGTGGCTCTGTCAAATCCAAATGGAAGTTGCATTTCATCCAGGTTAGCTTCTGCTGTACAACGCTTCTGCACACATTGGCGATGCACTGTAACTGCTCTGCTCTGGAGGATGAAATCCAACCCACTTGGAGCACAAAAAAAAGCACTGCTGCTGTTGTGAAAACTGAAAAAAAATTATCAATAAAAGGTCTATGGCATCATGAGGTTACGATAGTTTGGCCCACGTTCTCATTTCTCTGATTAAACATCTGTTTTAAATGTGATTCTGAGGCACAAGTGCTGCAAACAATGTGTGAGAAAGAGAGGGTTGACATTTCTTCTATCTTTGTCAGAATCTGCTTGGTGGTATTTTAATCTGCTTGGCGGTGATGAAACGTCGCACAGATGTGAGCTGATGGATGTGACGGCATTAACGGTTTGTAAGTTAATCAGCAGGAAAAAATCTATCCACGAGGAAAATGTCAGTTATGAAAGCGTAATGAAACGCACGCCCGCTTCCTCTCTGCATTTTCCTTCTGCACATCTGAATCTGTGCACGAGGGGGATAACATATTAACGTGCACAGCTCAGTGTACATACAGTATAATGAGGCTTCCTTCACTCTGCGGTGCACTGTTGTGTTACAGAGTGCAGGTTTGTTGCAGTTTCTTGCATTTGGGACTTTATGTGATGTGCACTAAGCACTAAATTCACCTTTATCACCTTAACTTTATTATACTGGGTCCAAATTTAATACTACATACTAATCCTAAGCAGCTTTTTAGTATGTACTGTGTTCATTCTGCAAAAGTGTCAGAACTACTGTAAAAAAAAAATACCTTCAGAAAGATCTTAACATATTAAATCCTTTGCTTTCTTTTTGAAAAGTTTAATTCGAAAGTAATATTTTTAAATTGCAATTTAATGGACGTCTAACAGCTCACATTTCCTGTCAGTACAAAACTCAAAAGTATGTGGATTTTTTTGTGTACTAACCGTAAAACAGAATACTATTACAATTAGTATTTAGTGGATGGATTTGGGACAAAACCTCAGTCTAGCGTCTAACGTTGTGAAACATGGTAATTTAGTTCGGTTTGGGCACCAAAAGTACTTGGTTGGGTTTAGGAAAAGATAAGGACGCTATGTACTTAAGTCAGTTAAGTAAGGTTACTTGCATAACTGAAGCTAAATACATAACTAATAAAAACATTCTGACTTTTTGGCTACGTTCAGACTGCAGGCCTTAACTTTTTCCCCCAGATCCGATTTTTTGTTTGACAGGTAGAGGAGGAAGAGAGCCACGTCTTTAATAATGGATTTTGAGGAGCTTGTCCGTTCACCTGCGGCTCCGTCTGCAGCAGAACAGCTGCTCTACAGTGACGTCAAAGTCGCATCAATTCCAACCCGAGTGTCCGGACTGAGGTTTCATTTAAAAAGATCTGATCTGTGTCGGATTTGGACCACATGTGGAAGTGGCCCAATTCCAAACTGGAAAAGATCAGATTCCATGTGAACCTGGCCTGTTCACACTGAAAAAGATCAGATCCTGCAGTTTGTTTCACACGGGATATGAGCTCTCGTCTCCACAGTGAAAGTCCGGTTTCTGGCCCTCCATCCACCCCAACTTCCTCCTTACTCAGACTTTTCTGTTAAATATCCTAAACCCACCTTAAGGGTTAAAAAACAATGCTGCAGGGCTTCATGTTGAACTATGACGTGAAGAGCATTACAAAGTCACACGTCCATATGTGACGACAGCAGTGAGAACTGATTATTCCCTCCTGTAAGAAGGTTGTCAGGCCAGTTCTGTCTCTTAGAGACTATTTTCATATTCTACAAAATGTTTCATTATTTTCACCAAAAACATTTTGATGAAAATGTAAATACTGGCAACGTTTCTTCCAGAACACGAAGTGCTGCGCTGTTGTGCCGCACAGACGTCCTTCTGAGCGAGGTCGGGTTTAGGTCACTGAAACATTTAGTAAATGTAGGGGATGGCTGTCCTGGTTTAATACTTAAGGTAAACACACCTGGCTTCACGTCACCGGGGACTTTTTTTAAAGGTGTTTACATTTGCTGTTTCTCACTAAAACATACTGTGTGAATCCTTCAGATCTGACATATATTTTGAGTTCATTGCCTTACTCATAAAACTCAGGGCTGCGGCTGAACAGTCTTCTTTCTTAGGAAGGTTTCTGACTGAGTGAAATGATCCGGAAATGTTTTAAGTGCCTCGATGCTTCTTTAATTATCTTTACCTTAAAGAATGTCAAATCCATTCAGTCACTAGGAGACTTGAAAAACAAGCATGTTGAATTTCTAGTTATAATTTCTAGTTATATGCACCCAGTTTTAATTGCAACATTTAAATTGTTTGTTTTGTAGTTACTTCCTAAAATACTTGATGGTTAAATGTCAGCTGCGATTTTGTGTTGGAAAGGAAATCTTACTTTTTTGAAAAGCCCTGAGTTTGTCACTAGATTTTGATTTTTAAGTGCTCTGAAAAATCTCTGAGCACGGTGGTTGTCTTTTTATCAAAGTCCTTATGAATTCAGCTTCACATCTTTCCCTGACTGTGATGGTTAGGCTGAGTGAAGCGGCAGGGAACTGAGGAGCGGGGACCCAAATTCAGACAACAGCAAGGCGAGGGGAGGATGCAGTTCAAACTGACGTTTATTCAAATAAACTGAACAGGCTTACGTGGAAGCTCGGGGCAAAAAGTCCAAACAAAGCAGAATCCAGAACGGAGATAAATCCAACAAAGAGTAAATCCGAGGAACACGGGGTAATCCGAAAACAGAGAGAACAAAGCAGAACACTTAACATCAGACTACAAGGACGACACATAACTGAACTGAGGGTTTAAATGCACAGGCAAATGATCAGGGAGGGAGTGCACAGGTGAGACTCATGAGACAGACACAGTGAAACAGGAAGGCGAGACGGACCATGAAACCAAAACGGAACCAACCGGAATAAAGAATAAACCAACAACACAAGCAGACAGATCCATAGGCAAATGTACAAAACCAAGGTAGAGGTTATAAACTAAATACTAAAATAAACTAACAGAACAAGACAAAACTAGGCGAGAACACCAGACGCTGATGATATCAAAATAAAACAGGAAGTAAAGGATGCGACAATACTCAAGGATGGACAAGACATAAATAAGTAAGGACAAGGAAAAGCAGAAACAGAGGCAAAGAGAAAGACACATGAAGCAGTTAGGAAAGGAGATAGGACGAAGAAGCCGACTGCAGCCCAGGCTAAGCTAGCAGCCTTCTTCTTCACTGCCTTTGTTGGTGCATTGCTATATACACTAAAGTGCAATAACTTGTGGTTTGCAAACACTTTAAACAAATAAGGTGCTTTTTCCCAGCAGTGTTCCCTTCACACAGCAGCAATAAAATATTTATTGTAAATTTCAATTTAAACATCAAATCAAATATTAAACCAAAGCTGTTTGCCGCTGCCAGGGAATTACCTTTTATCTTCCCCACAGAACTAGACGAAGGCCTGTCAGGTAAAGTTATGTAGCCTATAATTTAAACTTAAGTTAAATAGGCTACAGCTGTGTAGCGCACAGAAGCCGTTGCCATGGTCACAATCCATATAGCGCCTGCCGTTTACTCGCGGGGCCAAGCGAGTACGTTCCTCAGACACCGACACTAACCAGCAGTGAGCAGCTCTCCACTTCGCTGTGGCGTTTGATTGGTCGTTTTGCTTTTGTTTATCTCCTTCTCACGCCCCCATGTGACCCATGGTTTGACTGAGAGCAGTGGACTTTCAAAATATTATTAATAAAAACTGTGTTAATGTGCGATAAAATAATTAATGCATTAGTAGCATTATTAGTATTAAAGGATAAAGCTGGTGTTCATCTATATTAGTGTCATTGTCAACAAATTCCATGAAAGGACCAACACCAACAATGTGTTAGTCCGTCCCTTAATTACCCAAATCCTTTGAGAAATATATATATAGGCCTATATTTTTAATAAAATATTTTTTTAAAGTCTAACTAGTGCATTTGTTGGGGACTATTTCCAGTGGCGGATGAGGACTGAGTCAGAATAAACTACAGAGTGTGTGTTCAGGGTGATGAAGGAACATGTGACCCAGTGCAGCAGTGAGGCTCACTGATGGGGTTTAATAGTTTCTGGACAACAGTGGCGCTCTATGGCTCAGAGGAAGAAACTGTCCGGCTCAGACCGGCCTCAAAGAAACATCCATCAGATCTTCATCACATTATAATAACAGCAAACTCTGAGCCTACATAATTCTCTCCTTTTGACAGAAATTATTTGTTAAAATATTGTTGGCTCCCTTTGAAATCGATCAGACCACCGTGGCCTCCAAGATTACTGTTTCCATGGTTTGACGCTCGGCTAAACCATGGCAACACGGGCTCTGCTGGAAATGTGTCATGCTGCAGAAGCCAAAAAAAACACATTGACTGGAATATTGATGAAGCCAGAGAGGAGATATCACACCGTTGCCGTACCTGTTCTTCAAATAATCGGCTGATTTATTTCTAAAACATGAAGCTACATGTTGTTTCCGTTCAGAAAATAGACGAGTTTTAATGCAAACGGAGGCTGACTGTGAGGTATCTGTGAACATGTCTCCTGCTGTCGAGGAAAAACCTGGTAACACTAATCTACGAGTCACATTTGGGATATTTTAACATAAAATTTTCCAGACTGTTTATAATAAAGCTGAAGGACAAACAGAACGGCTGTTTGAGTTCCCACGTGCAGAAAATGTCCCTCTGTTTTACCATCTTTCACAGCTCATTGTCTGCAGAGCAGCAACTTTTTTTTCCCTCCTGATGGAATCACACATTTAATTTTTTTGCTCTCTGGTGTGTTGGCCTTGAAGGAGGTTGTGACTGCACAGTCCTGCACTGAATGAAACTGCATGCTAAAGTGTTTCCTTTCACATTTTTCTCTAATGTTTTAAAGTACATTTTCTATCTTATTAACTCATTTTGGTCTGTTATTGAATAACCCATCACGTTGAGCACTGACACAGGAATACAGGGGATTTGGACCCAGTGCAGAACACAAGGCAGAGTAGATTTATTAACCATAGGTGGAACTTACAACGGACCTGAGGGAGGCAGTCCCAAACATGACAAAATAAATCCATAATTTATGCAGACAAACATCCAACGAATGCAACAGGCAATAATCCAATACATAGTACCACCTGACACCAAACAATAAAAAATAGGGCAGGTGGGAAAGAAAGTACAAGACAAACCGGGGAGGTGCGGAGGAGGGAACTGAAGCACAGGGGTGGTGTTAAATACGGTGAGAAGCAGAGGGAAGCAGTAGTCGGAGGGGCTGCTGGCTGGCAACCATGTAGAACTGATGTGACAACTCTGTGGTACTGAACAATATTGTGCTAGACAGCTGAGTCTCAGTGAAGCTGGGTAACAAAGTCTCTGGAAGGCTGATCAGCTGAATCTCAGGACTGGCCATCAAAGTCTCCGTGGGGCACGGATCAGCTGAGTCTCTGGGTAACTGGGTAACTGGCCTGCAAAGTTTCTGGAGTGCTGACTAGCTGAGTCTCTTGTAAGATGGACAACAATGTCTCTGGGACTCCGAACAGATTAATCTCTGGGGAGCTGATCAGCTGAGTTTCTGTGATCCTGGGCAGCTCGATCTCTGGGACGCTGGACACTTCTGTGACTGGGATGCTGGGCAGCGAGATCTCTTCAGCACTGGACTGCAGGGAGGACAAAGAGCTGGGCAGAAGGGGGGACAAGCAGTTGAGCAGTGATTCGGCACAATAATGGCGAGTGCCAAGCTTCCTTCTGGAGGACCTCACTGATAATGACTCCAGGGTAAGATCGGGACGGAAAGTGGCTGGTACAGGACTAGCAGACAGGCTTTCTGGCTGAACAGTCTGTGGGCTCCACAGGAAGGGCCAGCAAAACAGGAGCCAGAGAGCTGGACGTCCAGCAGTCTCTATTTGTTCTGTTTCCTTGGGGGGACCGACTTAAAGGTTCAGTGTGTAAGATTTAGTGGCATCTAGTGGCGAGGATTGTGAATTGCAAGACTCTATCCAGCCTACCACTGCCCCCTAACCGAGTAGGATTTAGAAAATGTAAAACCAAGAGTGTGTCACTGTTTCTGCACCACAGTCCATTATAAACCACACATTAAATAAAGTTTATACAAACATTGAAAAGAGAAACACATTAATTCTCTCTGTGATTATGGACCCTTGGATATAATCACTTCCTCTTTAGTGGTTTTGCCTACAAAATAAAAGCGCGAGAAAGCTTGTTCAATGCAATCTTGTATTTGAAGATGAACCGGGCTTTTAAATTGAAAAACTCTGAACGACATTAAAAGAGTCTGTAGCTGCTCGACACACCTCTGAAAGAGCCGACAGCGAACGTGATTCCCCTAAATGTCCTCTGCCTGGACATACTGGGGAAATGAAAAGGCGTCCGTAGGTTGATGGATGTGGAGAGAAAAAAAAACACAACAACAACGATGTCTTAATGTGGGATTGAACTCTCAATCCCTTAGTTACATTTACATTTAGCTGACGCTTTTATCCAAAGCGACTTACAATTTCTATTCATGTCAGAGGCCGCACACCTCTGGAGCAACGAGGGGTTAAGTGTCTTGCTCAGGGACACAATGGTGGATGGGTCACAGTCACACAGTCAGGGAATGAACCCGGGTCTCTCACACCATAGACAAAGTACCACCTGACACCAAACAAGTCTTAACCATTGCGCCATCACCACCCATCACCATCACCGTAGTTGAGAGTCCTGAACCCTTACATGCCGAAGAGAGGTAATATTATGGCTCATATTCTCATCCACCATCTAACGCTGGAAAGTATTGCTCCGATTCAAAACTTATTTGTCGCTTTTCAGCTACTGTAGAAACATGACGATGCAACATGGCGACCTCCATGGCGCGGGGGGGGGTATGTACATATAAATGTTTCATTCTAAGGTAATAAAAACAAAATGGTTTATTATGTAAAGTCTTTACATACTACTGAAAACATAGTTATGGATCTTATATTGTATTTCTGTCAATAGATCCTCAGAAATATGACACACTGAACCTTTAAGGCTAGCCTTGAAGCCCAGAAAGGAGACTCTGAGCCTGCTTTGAGGAGCAAGGATCAGGGACAGACTCAGTGGCGCTAAAGGAGCTGTAGATCGTCTGACTGACTGTTAGCAGGTCTGGTGGCTGGCTGAAACTGGGATTCTGGGCTGGAGTGACCGGCTCCCGAGGAACAGGAGAGTTTATGAAACATGTCATCGCTTTGGCAAATTCTGGGTCCAGCTTCCAGAAAACAACCAGGAAGCAGAGGCAGGTAAAAGTTTGCAACTTGTAAAGTATTTTTCTCTGTGACTTCAAATTCACTGTCACACGTGTGACTATTTTCCACCGTCAGCGTCCAAAAATTACCTTCATGGCAAATTCCTCCGTCACAGGTGCTCAGTTGTTTTGCTTCAGTACCTTTGAGATAAATGTGATTGTCACAGGTGCTCAGATGTTTTGCTCCAATAAGACCTTCATGGTTTCCACCTGTGTTGCACCGCTCTAACCTGCAGAACGATAATTCCAGGCTATATAACTGACAAACCATAAATTCAAAACTAACCACTTATTTTACATCATCAGTAATTATAATTCAATACTAAACTATATATTTCTGAAATGGGCCATTCTGCATAATAAGTACATTTACTTTTGGTACAGATACGAGTGCTTCTTCCACCACAGCTGATAGATGGATAAAAGCTAAATGACAAAAAGGAGAGCAGAAAAAGAAATATGTGATGATATGTGTGGGCGAGTTAAAGCTCGGTCGAAACATCCCACTCCTAAACAAACAAAAACACACAAAATATCTGACCAGAATCTTTTCACCACGACGCCGCGGCACACGAAACAATAAAACGGTGAAATGAAATCACGCACAGACGTTGTGGATGGATGGAGAGCAGAGTGTGTTAGCGAGTGGGAGTGTGTGCGTGTTCAGTCAGAAACACTTCAAACCTCCTGTGCATCAGACGGCGTTCCCTCGTCACCACAAACATATGGCCTCCTTGAATTTTGCACAAGTTTTGTTGTGCGATAAACTCGTGTTGAAAACGCCATCGTGATAAATAATTGACCGTGAACGTACGGTATCTGTCTTCTGCAGGGCGCTGAACATCAGACCTATTTATAGAAGGCTCCTGATGAGCTGCTGCGAGTGTTAAATCCTTTCTGCACGGCTGAAAGGCTCAAGATTCAAACGTGTCAGTAATGACTGGACGTGGAGGAAGCAGTCGAAAGAGTATCACAGTGGAAAGAACAAAGTCCTGGATTCACATTTTTATTTGAGTTAAAGCAGGTATCAGGAATAAAATGCACTCAAACGGTGGAAAGAGTTCTGTGTTACTTTAACCTGCAGCTTTCACCTCCAGCTTTTTCCAGGAAAAACGCCTAAAATAACATCAGGAATATCTCCTCAGCCATTTGGCCTAGATGCATAATTCTGTTCTACTTTCAAAGGTCAGAAGCTGAAGGAATATGAATCCATAACATATTTATTTTAGCATTATAGACTAAATGAAGATGCAATAAAGAAAAACATGATATTTTCATCCTTGTCTGGTAAAGAAGTTACATTTTTAATGTAATAAACCATCAAAACCATCATAAGATAGATTATAATGCAACTGGAATACACCTAAAATGCAATTGTAACTGTAAATTTGATGAACTAAAACACAACAGTTATCATACAGTTTTTTTAACAATATACCAGGCAAATGTTCATGTTTTGACAATTTATTGTTTTTATGTTCACTTTTATTGGGAGTTGTCTTTAAAACACTATTTCTGTCCATACAAGCAAGTTCCAAATAACATCCATCCATCGTCAACCGCTTCTCCTGCGTACAGGGTCAATCCCAGCTGACATCTGGTGAAAGGCGGGGTACACCCTGGACAGGCAGCCAGTCCATCGCAGGGCCGCACATAGACAACCACTCACACTCACACCAATTAACCTAGCCTGCATGGTTGGATGAGAACCCACACAGAAAGGCAACCGGGGTTCGAACCTACGACCTTCTTGCTGTGAGGTGGCAGTGCCAACAGTTAATATTCAATATTCCTGTGACCAAAAGCACTCAATCGATCCGGATTGAGCAGACCTTTGATACCATGGATGTCTATGTAGCCCCTACGGGTCGGCTACCAGACCTGACTTGGTGTTCCACAGCGGCGCTCCTCAGATGAAAAAGGCACTGGTGTTTCCCAATAACCAAGATGGCGTCTGGAGATATTTTTACCGACAAATCAGCTGATTTTTGGACTGAAAACGGCAAAAGTAAGTCAGCGGATCTGACTGTGTATGTATATCGGCGTGTTTGTTGTTACTTTATCCAGCTAATTAGTCTATAATGTTGGTGATTTGAGTCATGTGAGCTTATCCAGCTGATCTCAGGAGATTAGCTTTGGTTTGAGAGGTTGGACATGAGGATACGTTGTGATTAGAGATAACTGGACGCGAATGACTGCAGCCATGTACAGCACTCACAGAGCGATTTATATTTCGATATAAGTTCATTTAGATGCTTGGTGTGGATAGAAAAGACAGGTTTGAGCTTCTAGCTGAGCCCCCTAGCTTCACAGAGGTGTGTAGGATGGATAAGGTGATGCAACACTAGCTCCAGACGTGAATTTCCCCTTTGCATTTTGCACGAAAATCGCGTACTGTCCCCGGTACAGGGGGCGCCGGGGCTCAAAATGTCTACGCCACCACATTTTATTATTGAAATATTACTCTTTTTACTCAAATGCATTTATCTGGCAGCTTTGGTCACCAGTTACTTTACAGATTAATATTTTACATAAACCCATAAACTTAATTCTTACAGCCTCCCCACACAAAACCTTACATAATGAACCGTTCTGTTTTTATTACCTCAGAGGTTAGATTTAGGCAACAAAACCAAAGGTGGTGGTTTAAGTTTAAATAAGAACATGGCGTACGTCACCCACGAAACGTTATTTAACTTAAAACTTTGACTTTCTTTTACAGCGAACAGGAACTTCAGTCTCCTGAGTGAAGATTCAGAGATTACTTGACAGATCCATCCATCCCTCCACCTCCTTATCGGACTTTCTCGCTCTGCAGACTACGTCACCTGACTTCTTCTGTCAATCAAGGTTGCAGCCTGACAAAAGCGTTTTTTCTGGTGTTGACGGGCTGTTTCAAAAAGCAAAACCTTTATAAAAACTTTCACTAACAAGGGTCACATTGTCCCCGAACAGCGATTCCTCCTCCTCCTGCTCCTCCTCCTGCTCCTGTTGTGAATATTTATCCCACAGGTTTAGAGATGTCACAGGTGCAAAGGGAGGTAAATTGTCGGCTAAAAAAAGAAGCAGCACCAGCATAATAAATGGCTTTAATAGTCCCTCTCATTGTAGATCATTACTTAAGATGACAGCAGACACATTATAGAGGCGAGCAAAGCGATGATTAAAATTATAATTCGGACTGTGGACAGGGCAGGAAGTGTGATCTCCCTGTGAGGCCCAGCATGGAGGTAAGACTCAGACTTCATCGAGATAAGCAGAGACACCAAATCAAATCACGTGTTACAGGAAATCAGATCTACGAGGACTGTCTCTGTGTGAGGACAGAGAAAAGCACCATGGCGTAAAAAGATTAAGATGCCTGTTATTCAGTACAGATTTATAGAGGAATTAAATATTCAGATTAAACCTTTGACAAACATTTATCTGTATCAGACGTGAGAACTAAAACTCCAGAGGGAGTAAAAGTTGATATTACAGTTACGTAGTTACGTCGTTACAAGTAGTGCAAGTTTTGGACCAATAAAATACTGCTACAGGGCTACTTCCTGTTGGCACCAGCGTCTACCGCGCATGGTCGCACAGAATAATCGTGGATTTAATGACTTAAGAACGACGGCAGAAACACTGTGATTCTGGTAGCTGCATAGCTGCAACAACAAAAAGTCTCATGGCTCATGTTTGTCTGACTCAGATCGTCACTGTTTAATCAGCCCACCTTTGAGGCTCAACTGCAAAACACCGACGCAGCGTCACTGATGGCCAAATGTTTTTTTAGGATTCACTGAGAGTTTATAATTGAAGCAATACGGTTACATCCCTCATGTGCGACGGGATGTCACAGGGTTTTGACTTCATTTTTTGGGCCTACATGCAGGCTTTGGTCGGGTTTACTGTTCCAGCTGTGGCTCCCCCCCTTGGTGTCCACACATGTTACATTTTCCCAAGCTTTTCTGAAGGATCAGTGAGTGACGACGCCGCCACAAACGTACCTGTATGTGCAGTCAACCCCATACCGTTCATTAAACAAGAAATTAAAGCCAAAGTAATCAAATCGTTTGTGTTAAAAATTCAAATTCAAATTAAAAAATTCAAATAAAATAAATTAATAGAACAGTAAGCATGTGTGTGTGTGTTAAAAAAAATAAATTTAAAAATAAAATGAAATAAATGAATAGAACAGTAAGCTTGTGTGTGTTAAAAAAAATTTAAAAAAATTCAAATAAAATAAATTAATAGAACAGTAAGCATGTGTGTGTGTGTTAAAAAAAATAAATTTAAAAATAAAATG